>JBAWJU010000109.1:0-64804 GCA_037356035.1 Xylaria sp. Z50
TCTTCTTCTTCTTCTTCTTCTTCTTCTTCTTCTTCTTCTTCTTCTTCTTCTTCTTCTTCTTCTTCTTCTTCTTCTTCTTCTTCTTCTTCTTCTTCTTCTTCTTCTTCTTCTTCTTCTTCTTTCTTTCTTTTGGCGTTGATTTAACTACAATTTCTGCACTTTGCCTGAACAAAAGTCGTACATACAAACGAGCACCGCTCCATGCCTCCCAAAACAAGAGGACGGCCCATTGTGCCAGAAGCACCACAACCTGAACCTGGCTCCATGATCTCTGGAGACAGCGCCTCAGACCACATCGATCAAGGTCAAGACTCGGACCCTAGTTCGGACCCAGATGTAAGCCAATCGGGAGTCGGAGCTGCAAATTTCAGATTCTTCAACACAACATTCTCCACATTCCGCCTCTCCCCGCTATATATAGGCAAAAATGCACTCACCCCAGCTGGGCTAGAGACGCTGTCCCGACGTCTACGCGACACGCTCGTGGGCGATGTAATGCGTGGCGTGCAGGTAGGCCTCGAGAACGACACCACGCTCAACCGCCTCGGAGCCTTGGAGAGAGTTGAATGGCGAGAGTGTAGTCCGGAAATTATATTTCCCCCATTAGCCGATGCTGAGAAGAGGATAGGAGATGAAGCGCGACAGCGTCATCGTAACCTACGAGGAAGGCATGGGCAAGAGAGAGCAAGAGGAATGCAAACGAAAAAGAAGCGACATCTCTTGTGGTTAGAGCTCGAGTATGAGAAGACCACTTTTAGCGCCTTGATGCTGCCACCACTCGACGACAAAAATGGTAAACAAAGCGCTCATGGGGTTGGGGGTGATGATGAATCGTCGCAGCTACAAACTCTCCCCGGCTGGACACAAGGCCATGCAAAGCTCCAAAAGGAAGACGGCGACAAAACCAACGCCTTCGCACACTTCCCCCTACTACTGACGCGCATGCCCGCGCCACTCAAGGCTGTCTTCGTAGATTTCCTTTCGAGCACCTTCGACTGCCGGATCAGCCCGCTCCACCTCGGGACACAAACATTAATTCATAGCTTGGAGCGCTGGATAGAGGAAAGCGGTGTAGGTGGGGGAAAGCTCCCGAATAAAGACGTCGCGTTAACACTAGGGTTTCACCTTGAACCGACTACAGACGCGAAAACAGTGGACTTGGCACCGGACGAGAAACATGGTCCCCAAAAGCCGGTACTATTAGGTCTAAAGACCGTAGATGTCGTAGTACCAGCCGAAGAATCCTGCCGCTTCCTGCGCGCCGGCAAGAGCGCCACTACGAACTCTAATAACACGAGCAGTAGCAATACCAGGCTAGGGTGCCGGAAACGCCCCGCGGCTACAACCGAGCGGGAGGAAGAGAGGCTTCGGCGCCGGAGACTGGGACGCGGGAAAGACCAAGAGGGGTGGACATGGAGACAAAGTCCACGACAAGACCAAACTCAAGACCAAGACCAAGACGAAGATGACGAGTTAGAAACCTTTGCCCAACCCTTCACAAACGCGCTGTCCCATTACATAAGCGACCACTTAGCCCTCGACATAACGCACCCCGGCGTGCGCGTGCTCCGCGTCGTCTGTGACGCCTTCGCGCTATCCGAGACCCGGATGAAAATCTTTGTTCCCCGAAGTAAAGACGATGACACCGCGGGCGTAGCCATCAACACGTTCCTGTGTAACTTGGTCCGCAGGGCCCAAGGCCGGGAATGGAGTAACAGTGCCTTGCGGCTCGCGAATCTACAGCTTATCGCCTAATCGTACTCGCCCATTCAGTGCCTCATTACTATCTACATTGCGTCCTCACTCACCAATCACATTAAATTACTTTGATACTTTAGTGAACAAGGTGGCAATACGGGAAAGAAAGGGGCTATCGACATGAATACGAATATAGAGGAGCTAGTGCGGCCGTCGTAGAAAAGAACGACCCAACAGAGGACGGGATATATATGCATACGTTGGTCCTCGTTATAAAGCGATACTCTCATGTACATGGTTTCTGAGAAGAGGAAAATCCTGGGTGAGAATTCCAATTCCTTGATCCAAACAACAGGGTTACTCAGCGTTGCTATCTACCCTCGTAACCACCAACCACTATACCAAGACAGGCAAGTACAAGTATAGCACGGCAGTGGGGAAGCCATTTATGCTCATGACTAAGAGAGGATAGTTCAACGTAGGTATCTTTCTTCATCCATAACATGGAAACGCCATACAAATACTTATATACTCCAGTGAAAAAAGGGGTAACTAAGTAATAACCCGCTCACCTCGCCAGGTGTAATTAACGACACAAGACCCCCCATCCGAAACGGTCCGATCTGGCCTGGTATAATAATAGTGCCTTGCCTGATGCCCCAGCGTAGAAAGCAAAATGAATATAACATCAGTTGATCAAATGCCAGTGAGAAAATGCCATCAAACCCTGCATCCACAAACGCCGCCTAATCCCAGTAGCGTTCATCCCCGTCTAGGCGATTCATCTATTTGACCTAAATAGGGAACATCGATGCCCTCTTCACATCATGCTATGGTGTCCACGCCGTCGAGGAACCTCCTAACCCGACCAACGTCGAGCTCGCCTTTTTCGCTCTCTACGGCCCTCACGAGGACATCCAAGACTGTGTCCACCTCATCTTCTGATATGCCCGTACATAGGGCCACCACCTTGCGGTACTTGATTTCAATATCTTTGCTGCGGCTTTTGAGCGATGCTACACCCGTTCTCGTCAGCTCTGTGCGATTCTTGAGGGCCTGTATTCGAGCCCGCAAGACCGTAGCACTAGGTATGGATCCATCGTCCCTACACTCTCCGTGACTACCGAGCTCTGGGAGAGACTGTAGGTCTGCCTCCCACGATATACTGCCCTCGTCTAGGGAGCCTTGGCTTTGCTCGATCTTAGCGAGACGTTTCTGCTCTTCCTCGCGGCCGCGTGTCAAGTTAAAAACATTCTGCCGGGTGAGCAGTTGTGATTTTGCAGCTGCCTGCAATGATTCCAGGGTCCTTCTTGCGTCATTTAGTTGTGTAGATGTAGATCGTAACGTGGCGTGTAACGAGTCGAGGTCTGTTTGTTTCCTTTTCACTTCTACTTGGAAACTATTCGAGGTTTCGTTGAGGAGATGTGTGATGGCTGGTGAACGTTAGTGCTTGTCATTACGAAAAAGACGCGATACTCACAAGTGATGATATCGTCGCTGCTCTCGCGGCTCATGTTGCCGCTTCCGACAACCTTAGTAACGCTTCCGTCAACCACATCGTTATTCAACCCGTTCAGACCATTCTCGCCACCCTCGCCACCAACTCCAAAATCGGATGGTCGCAACCCGGCTGCATTAGCAATATTCGGGTCGGCTCCAACTTCGAGCAGTTGTGATATGATACTCCTATTACCCACGCGAGAGGCGATGCCCAGGGCTGTATCGCCCGACTTATCTTGTGCATTAACAATCTCACTCATAAATCGTCCAATGCTCATTTTTGGTACAGTTCCAGCACTACCATTTGCCACTGTAGTCTGGCTGCTGGGAGCACTCCCATGTCTGACCACCCACTCGAGGAGGCTTTCTAGATAATACCTACTCGAATGACTGCGGCCTTTGACAGCGCTTGACAGAGCGATGTGGTGCAGGACGGTGCGCCCCCGCTTATCTCGAATGTCAATAGTATTGCCCAAAACGTCAAGCAGCTCCGGAAATGATACTTGTTCCGAGTTGTTAGTGACTGCCGAGGCTCGCATCAAGGCTGTTTCGCCAGAGGCATTAACTCTGCAGGGGTTCGCACCCGCCGAGATCAAAGCGCGCAGTAAGGACATGCGGGCCAGCGTGGCAGCCCAATGTAAGGCGGTATTGCTTGATGCGTCAATGGGCGAATCAAGATCGATGGGGCTTAACGACTGGAGTGCGTCGCTTGGCACGTGGTCTACGTCATTCGTTCCCTTATCCATGAATAAGCTCATGAGGAGATTGCGCTTGCGCTCAGCTTCCGGGGAGAGATCAAATGGTAAGGGGGGGAGAAAGTTCGCATCAGGATCATGGATCTGTATACTGGCTTGGGAATAGACAAACGATTCATTTGGCTCCGTTGGTGATCCCGGATAGTTGTTGGCGTACATCTCCATAGATTGCGAGGCATATCCAAAGCTCTCAGAAGGCGTTACAATTCGTTGGCGTTTCCGTGGTGGTTCTTCACTGGCTAATACCTGCGTGGTCTGTGTAGAATAGGCCTGGTCCATACTCTGCCCATAGTCCGAAGTAAAGCTTTGCTGCGAATTACCCGGGAAATCGTCTACATTCTGGATCGGGGGTTGACGACTAAAGCTCGGCGGTCTCGTGGGTCCGGTTGGCCCATTACGGCTTCTCGGACCGGGCGAATCAAACCGAGCCTTGCTAATAGCAGCGACCGCGTTGGATGCCGTGCTCGAGATATTTTTGAAAAAGGTACCCGATAGGCCATTTGGGCGTCCGTCGTTGCCGGCACTGTACATGCGCTTCCTCTGTGCGGCCATGGCCTGCTCTTTTGTGGGGGTATTCAGGTCACCACGGCCGGCGACACCACCGTCCTGACCCATATCGTAAGTGAGGAGCGGGCGTAATAGCTCCTCGACATGATATTGCTTGCATACTTCAACGCCCCGTTCGAAACGAATCCATGTACCCTGGTATTTCCCGTAACCGCCTTGAACTTTCTCGTGCTCACCCGTCTGAATCTCCTTTTCTAGGATCTTGGTACGTTTCCCCTTATCTATCCGAGCAACTTTTAATATCTGCGTCGCATTGAGCCAGCTGTCGTTACGGCGGCGCATTACAGCTACATTGTTGACCTCCATCTCATATACGTCAACGCCAGAATAAATAGCCTAGAAAACAGGAGTTAATGCGCCGAGATGGGATTACCGGGTAACTATCAAACAGAACGCGACTAACCGAGTAGATGATCCGCGGGTGATCCCGACCATTCGCCCTTGAATGATCAGGCAATTGGTGCCGAGAAAACTGGGGCTGTGACTGAGGCTGGCTCATGGTGAAGGACTGCTGGGAAGACGGTTGCGACTGTGATTGGGACATGGTGAGGTCTCTGCCAGCAGCATCCGAGCTGCTACCCCGACCGGTCGAGACGAGATTCGGTGCAGGAACTGAGGAGAAGGACCTCTGGTAGCTACCTGAGGAGGTCGGGCGAGATGAGGGCAAAGGCGCAATGGCGGACCCAGGGATGATTGCTGGGTCGGGATTAGCAGTTTGCGTTTGGCGGGCTGTGACGATGGTCGAGGCCATGTGAAGACGTAATGCTGCTCGGGAAATTACTCAATAGGGGCGCAGGGGAGCGACGGTAACGACGGTAATAGGGATATGAATACGAAGGTATTGAAGTCGAGGATGAGTGCTAGGGCGGGTACGAATGCGGCTACGTCAGGAGTGGCATTCGTCAAAGATGCCATATGTTGTAGTTAGAGAAGATACGGGAGTAATCGTCGTGCTCGAGGGTATCAGGTCCGGCAGTTGTTGAATCGAGACAACTAGGCGCCGAGGTTAGGGAGGCGCATGAGACAGATAAGCAGACAGTCGACTCGAAGAAGTAATGACGGTATAATAGTATGGTATCTGGTGAGTGAGACAGCGAGCGCATGCACGGCGCAAGCAGGATCACAAGCGACTATTGGCCATATTAAAAAGTCAGGGAGGTAATGAAGCAAACACGAAGGGGCCGATATGAGGTGTGTAAGATGCATATATAGATATATATACTATGTGTATACTTATGTATATATATATATATATATGTGTGTGTGTATAGGTATATATGTATGTATATAGATAGATGGAGATACGTAGTAGAGAGAGAGTGAGAACGGGAGACAGAGAAAGAGGCATGGACCTACCTACGATGTTTGTAGAAAATTACCAGGAGTGCTTAGTACATGGAAGAGGGATGCGGTGGTGAGAATGCGACTAGAGGAGCAATAGCCGATAGGGATGGCAATTGAGTGCAGGCAAAGGAGAGATGGAGTGCAAGAGCAGAAAAAAAAAGTGAACGGGGTTCTCTTGAGCCAGTGGTTAGCACATTGCAAATGCAGTGCACTTGCAAGCAGGCGACAAGTAAGTGTAGTCTAGAATGCGCAGGTAGATGGTCGTGTATCATCCAAAAAGGCCAGACGAGCATGGGGATGAGAGGTATGAGGTACGAGGCGACAAAACTAAAGCAGCGCAGCGCTTGCACAGCACCACAGCACCACACAAAATGGCTCGAATAATCAAGCTAATGCCGGCCTGCTTGTCCACTGCTTGTCCACTGCTTGTTGGGGCAGAAGCACCAGTTCTGATCTTGGCAACAAGAGAATCAATTAGAGGGCGAGCATTGGGAATAGGGTATTGGACGTGTCAATTTCGTGTGCGGGCGCGTAGAGGGGGACGCGTGGGTGTGCGTCTCGGTCGGTTCCTGGTCGGTCTGTCTCGGTCACAAGTCACGGTCGCGGTTGCGTGGCGGCCGTGGCGGTGGTGGTAGCCTGTCGTGGTGGTTGTTGTCGCGAGGGATGTACTACTCTAGTCTACCATCTAGGTAGGTAAAGTACCTATATGTACCCCGAGCATGTGATACTAGCCAATCTATTCTGTTATGGCAACCAAGTACATACATGTACATAATAATAGTAGTAGATAAAGGCAGTAGAAAAAATTTAAAAAAAAAAAAAAAAAAAAAAAGAGAGAGAGAGAGACAGAAAAACCGAAGAAGAAAAAATTGGATAACTAACCCAAAGAAGAAAAAGCAGCGGACACACCCCGCAGACAAGCCTTGAGGCACCCGAAGTCCGTCTATCTATGTATCCATCTATCCACCCCGGGTATTTTCTTGCATATCATGTTGCTACAAAGTAACTCGTCATGCCTCTTCAGATTTCCCATCCCCGGACCCCTCTCCATCTCTACAGGCATCTTCTCCGCGAATCCACCTACCTTCCGGTTCTCTGTCAACCGTGGATTACTTCTCGCATCCAGCAACGATTCCGCGACTGTCGCCACAAGAACCCGCCAACTTCCTATGTCAAACAGGCGCATTCCTCTCTCCGCTATCTGCGTTCTGCCAATGCCGGCAACACCAAGCGTCTAGAACACCTCTGCTTCATGGCCACCGGTCGCGTCGGCAAGCGAAGACGTATCCTGGCCACTTCACAACTTGGCCAACCTCCTCCCGCCAACACCAACGAACTGGAACAATCTCGAATCCATACCATTCTCGAGTCCTCACCCTCGAACCACCCTCCCAATGCTACGGAGGCCGCCACAGACTCTTCTACGGGCACTGCCGTGGAGCCACTGCAGAAGCGCGATTGGCTTGAAAACTGGTCCGTCGACATGATCACCGCCCTCGCCCGATCCCAAGTCAGCCAGCAATCCCGTGATTGGCCCCGGAGTATGCGCCGCTCCCTAGACACCACATACATCCTCAACGGCACCAACTGCTTCGGCCGGCCCTATCGTCCCAGACTAGTCCGTAATAAGCTCAAGAGACATTGGGCCAGCGTCCTCAACCAAATTCTACCTCCACTTCCGCAGGGTGAATGGGACCATCTGGCGTCTCTAGTTCAGGGCGAAGCAAGCGTGGACGAGTTGAAAATCCCCCCGAGACGATCCGTGGCTCGGCCTATCCAGGATAGCAGTCGGGGCCCAGCGTGTGAGCAGTGGGATTGGACTCGGCATGTATTGAAACCCGCGCGTGTTGTGGAGAGAGGAACCGGCCGCCGGCGAAAGACTCTCACCGGTAAAGAAGACCAGGACCCTCGAGGCCATGGCAACCCCATCGGCATTCAGGTCATGAGTCCGCGAAGGCTCCAGCGCATCTACGGCCGTATCTGGGCCATGTCACCCGTCGTCCAAAAGCACCCTGAAAATCAGAAGTGGTCTGTGTCTTGGGGGCAGAGTGAGCGAAGAATATCGGCGCCGTCGACTAGAGATCTCATGTTTTTCCAAGGTGTCGCAAATGATGGGGGTGTATTACCGAAGGCAGAGTAGTCATCTCAAGGACAAGAGCAAGTGAAGGGAATATATTCTTCCCACCCTCGGGTACATGTTGTAGCCGCTGGTCCCCCATTCTAACTTTGTCTAGATTTCCATGCACCATTCAACAAACCCCTTCAAGTTCGACCCATCCATCTTAGTCCGACAGGGAGGCTAGTTTGGACAAGCCATCACGTTCAACACGCATACCAACCCATTCATTCATAGCATTGGCGCCGATAGACTCGTAGAACTTGATACTCGGCTCATTCCATTTGAGTACACTCCAGTCGAGTCTCCCTCCATTCATGGCAATAACCTCTTTGGCCAGCTCAGCAAGCAGCCTCTTGCCGTACCCCTTCTTCCTGTCACTCGGACGCACAAATAAGTCCTCAACTAAAAGATTTTGGCGTAAGCATTACCCCTTTTTTTTCAAGCGAGCTGGGGACTAGATTACGCACGGTAGATGCCAGCCTTAGCGCGCCAAGTACTATAGTTGTAAAAGTATATCGCAATTCCAGAGGGTTCATCGTGCTCGTTAAAGAGTACAAGGCAGCGTGCGGGGCGCGTCGCGGTTATAGGCTCGGTATTAGGAGCAGCTGCAGTAGACTCAACACCATCAGGCGCAAATGCTATAGTAGCATCCAGCAAGGCCCCGGTAGCTTCGTTGGCTTCTGATTCGTGCTCATAGTCGGCCAAGGCCTGGATCATTTCTAGGATAAACGGTATATCTAAGTTAACACAACGGAATCGGAATCAGTAACTGTCACAGTAGGGAGATGCCTGGATAAGGAGGTGTATGCAAGTACCTTCCCGCCGAGCGTGTCGAACCTTGCAAGGGGTCGGCGCCATGTTGTAATGATTATTATAATTAGATAGGGATGAGAGAACAAGGCACAATCTTGGAGAGATTGGATCAACGCAGAATAAATAGTAAATAAGCCCAAAAGCTAGCTTTTACAGATGATGGATATTGGATCGTAGCATTTCAGCTAGCTCGGGCATTCTCTAGTGTAGGCGCGCCCTTGTCATGTAAAGTCTTGTACACTATCACCGGCGTAAGCTCCGTCAAACTGGCGCCGTTACCGGGTTTTTTCTGGCTGCTAAAGCGGGGTCTTCTTCGAGTAAATTACTCGGCTATGCCTAGGTAGTTATTATGTCATGGTTTTTAAAAACTAAACGTTTAAAGTTAAAATAAATTCAAATTTAAAACTTTAGCTAATTATGCTAATTATGTTAATTATGCTAGTTTATTATAATAATTATTATAATAAAGTATAATATTATAAAGCTAAATATAATAGCTTAACATATAATATAAACAGATTAACATTATAAGCAAATTAACACTTTTATAAGCTATATAAAAAAAAGCCGTATATATTATATAATATTTAAATAACTCTGCTAATTTTAATGCTATAAACTAATAATTAGTACTTTTAAAATCGTAATAAAATAAGAAATTTAAAAGTATTTTTTATTATTTTATAACGCATAACATAAGCGGATTAACATTATAAGCGGATTGATATTAAATTAGTGCTATAAGCCTATGGATCGGTTATAGAAAAATCGCTTACATAACTACCTATAGTGTAAAGGGTGACAAATAAATAACGTAATAGATAACATATAGTAGCTAGTATAATGGCTGGTATAATGGCTAATATAGTAGTTAAACTAGCCTATATAAAAGGAAACTATTTATTAAATGCCTTATAAATATACTTAACTAAAATAATAAAATAAAACATTAAAAGCTTTAAATATATTATATATTAAGCTTTATATTTATTAGTAATAAGATTGCTTAAGCATTATATATTATTTAACTAGCTAAAATTTAATAATTAAAAGTTTTATTAATTTTTATACTTTATTAAAAATCTTATAAGCTTTTTACTTATATTTATAAGCTTTAAACTATAAGCTTTTTATAATTTTAGCTTATAATTTTTTAATTATAAGCTATTAAGCTTAACTTAATATTATAAAAACTATTATAAAAACTATTTATACCTTTTTTAATAATTTCTTTATATAAAATAAAAGATTTATTGCTATAGCTTATAGCTATAATTTATAGTCTTATATAAACCTTAAAAAATAAGCTTTATAGCTTATTTAGCTTAGCTTTTTTTAATTTGCTAATTTTTTTATAAGCTTAAACGCTTTTAGTAATCTTTTTATAGCTATAATAAAAAATTTTACTTTTAATAATATAAATTTATTTTTATAAGCTTTATAAATATATAATAAATATTATAAAAAAGTTAAAAAGCTTATTAAATAAATATAAAAATTAGTTAAGTTTAAATATTAATTAACTTATTAATACGAGACGGTAAGGGTGTTATGATATAACACCCTCTTATAGTTCATAGTCCCATGGGCTATGGGAGTCATATGACCTATGGTCATGGCACCTGTAGACAGCTGTAGGCCTAGCCCTTAAGTAGGAATTCTGTGGGCTTCCCACAGAATTCCTCCTTTTTTCTTTCTTCTTCATCTTCAATATAATAGTTACAACAGCACCCCTTAGGAACTCTTCTCACTTATATAAAAGCTATTAATTTAATTAATTAATAATATATAAAGCTAAAAAAGCTTAGTATAATATTATAACTAGCTTTTAAATTTAAATATATTATAAATTATAAAATATTTATTAACGTTATAATAAAAAATAAATTATTAAACTTAGCTAAATAAATTAAAAACTAGTTTAATAAGCTTAATTTTATTATTATATAAAAAAAAAAAATAAACTTGTTTAAGTTAATTATTAACTTAAAACAAGCTTTTTAGCGTACGCTTTATTTTGCTTAAACTATTACGTTTAAAAATAATTATAGCAAAGCTATAATAAGTAGCTTTTTAACTTATTAAAAAATCGCTTTAAGCTTATAACTAAAAGCTGCTATAGTTAATAGCCTTTTTTTTATAAAAGCTTTTTTTATAAGGCTTATTAAAAAAAACAACTTATTAATAGCTTTTTATTTTTATAAGTATTTAAAAAATAAGCGTTTTATTAGTTTTAATAAAAATTTTAGTAAAAAATAAAAAGTAATAATTTTTTTATTAATAAAAAAAGCGCTTGCTAAAATTACTATAAATAGTAACTACTTTAAAAAAATAATACCTTAGCTATTTTAAAAAGTAGCGCTTTAACTATTTAACGCTTTAGCTATTTAAAAAGGTAACATTTTAGCTATTTAAAAATAGCAAACTTTTTTTTTTATGCTAACTAAATTTATATATAGTTTATTACTTTATATATATTAATATACTTAACTATAGCTGTTAAATTTTATAAAAGCTTTATAAACAAAAAAAGAAAAGCTTTTAAGCTTACTATAAGCTGTTTATAAGCTTACCTATTTTTTATAACTAATTACTACTATAAAATCTAGTGTAGGCTTTGTTAAAAAAAACTATAAAAACGCTTATAAAAAAAAAAAAGCTTTTATAAAAGCTTATTATATACTATAATAAAAATCGTAAAAAAAAAAAAGCTTTTAAGCCTTTTTTTAACCTATAATTTAAAATAAAGATAACTTTGCAGGCATAACTATACTAACTACTTTAAAAAAAAATAAGCTTTTTAAAAAAAAATAAAAAAATTGCTAAAGCAATTTATATTAATAAAATAAAGCCTTTAGGCTTATATACTTAGCTAGTTAAAATAACTAAAAAAACCTATAGTATAATTATATTATACCTATATATTATTTTGCTTTCTTTATTACTTACATAATTTTTTTATTTATTACTTATATGCTTTTAATTTTTAGGTTTTATTATAACCTATAATATAAAAAACGCTACTATAAATAGTTTTTTTTTAAAAAAATATATTAAATTAATACTATAAGCTTATAAATTAGTTTAAAAAAATCGCTTATATAACTATTTATAATATAAAAAATAATAAATAAGTAATATAATAAATAATATATAGTAGCTAATATAATAGCTAATATAGTAGCTAAATTAACTTATATAAAAAAAAACTCTTTACTAAATGCCTTATAAATATACTTAACTAAAATAATAAAATAAAATATTAAAAGCCTTAAATATACTATATACTAAGCCTTATACCTATTAATAACAAGATTGCTTAGGCACTACGTGCTACCTAACTAGCTAAAATCTAACAATTAACACTTTAAAAACACATATAAAAAAAGTCTAAGCTTTTCACGTGACTTTTATTTTAACAATTCATAAAAATTTAAAAATTAATTATATAAAGTTAAATTTTATACTATTTAATCCGTAATTAAATAATAAATTTAAATTTATTTTTATATATTTTATAGCTATTTTATTTAAGCATATATATTTAAATTTAATAAATATGTTAACATTATATTATAATAAACTAGCATACTTTAATATATTTTAAAGTGCACGCTTAAATAAAATAGCTATAAAATAAACAAAAATAGATTTAGATTTGTTATTTAATTACGGATCTAATAGTGCTATTTTTATATTTGTACAACTAAAATTTGCAGAGTTATTTAAAGTGGGGGAAGTATTTCTTATAGAAATTACCCTGGAAAGGTACCGCTAAGCTAAGTGTTAATCCGCTTGTGTTCTGCGTTAGCATTTTTTTTGCTAAGATATTGCTAAATACGTTAAAAATGTTAAGAAATCTTAACGTATTTACTATATTTAGCAATATCTCTATAAAAAAAAGTGCTATAAAAATATAAAAAATACCTTTAAATTCCTTATTTTATTATAATTTAAATAGTATTATTTATTAGTGCGTAGCATTAAAATTCGCGGAGTTATTTAAAGTAAAAGAAATATTTCTTATAAAAATTACCTTAAAAAGTACTGTTAAGCCTAATATTAATCCGCTTATAATGTTAATCTACTTATAGTTTACGTTAGTTAATAATAATAATTTTTATATAAACTTAAAGCTTATATTATAAAAACTTATGTTTAATATATAAAATATTATTTAAGTGTTAAAAATGTTATTATATTTAATTAACTTAATAAACTTTAAAAAAGTTTATATATATAACATAAAAAAAATAAGTTAATATAAACCTTAAAAAATAAGTAGTTAAAAATAATTTTAATAAATTATTTTGCTTTTTATATTTAAATTAAATATTATTATATTATAATATTATAATTCTTAATATTATAACATTTAATTTAATTAATATTATGTTTTTTATATATATAAAAAATAAATAGGAGTAATTTTGCCGCTATTATTTCCTTAGCATATAAATCTTAATAAGTGAATTAGCTTAACGTTAATAAACTTTTTATTTTTAAGTATAATATTAAGGCATTTATATTTTACTTAAAAGAAAGTAATTTAGCAAAGCGTTTTTTTTTCTTATTAGTGTATAAAACCTAAATTTCTTTTATTTAATCAAATTTAAACGTTTTAAAATGTTCTGAAGTATCTAAGGCTTATAACCACCTGCATTATAACCAAATCAGTTAACATCGATCCTAGACTTTGATTGTCCTTTAACACCGCCCCGCCCCAAAAAAAAAGCTTCGTGGCCACAAGTAGGTCTCATCGTCATAGCTATCCACGCAATGCTACTAGCCATATCCGACCTAACATTGGTAGCCATGCCAATACGTGAAACTATGAAAACTAAACCACCGGTTATTTTGAAAGGCGGACAATAGGCATGTGACAAGGATTCGCGGGGGGTTGATAAAGAATCCCGAATATCTTTTAGCTACTGCTATATTTGGATCACATCATGTAACACCAGGGGCATTTGTCATCTTTATTAGTGATTGCTTAGACAGCGTTTATCGGAGTGTAATGGGTATTCATATCTTTAGATTTTTGTAGTGTAGTACGGGAAGGGCTTACTCACGATCGCCAGAAAACGGTCGTCAGGAAGAGTATAGGGGTGGGGTATATGTCGTGAGTATGAAAAGAAGGGACTACTTTATCTAATGTCTATAGGAGGTGCGGATTGGAGGTCAGTTGTGGCGGTGTTGCTAAGAATAAAGGCAGTCTTCGTCGTATTCTTAGCATTGAATCTTAACTAGAAGGTGGTGGGTTTCATCGGGGTAAACACACCGTAGCCAACTAGATGTAGGATCTGTCTATTGACGGTCTTAACACGAAGATGTTATAATATATCTAAATGGAAATATCAATCGCTTATTCCTTCCACGTAATCCTATCCAAATATTATTCTACCTAGGTAAATAATGTAGCAGCGCTCAGACTAACCCAAGGTTTGCAGATGACCAAGTCTTTACATAACTGTGAGTGCCCCCTTAAGGCTGTAGATTCTAGATTGAACTTATATTTCCTTCCCACCTCACCCCCATCATTTAATATCTGTGAATGGTGCGGATGTCTATTATTGGCGCAGGGGCCTGCGCGTCGGGTCGCGTTTCCCCTGCATGTGACCCGTCTACTCGGCTGAATTCGTCCGCTCCCTTCCGGCCTCGTTTTCGCCTCCTCATTCCGACCCCGATCTAGCTACAGCGCGCGATCCGGCCCCTCGGGCAGCCCGTAACGAGCACCGAAATAAGTTACTGACTAAATTCTATGTCATAATCTGTTAAGCAACGACGAAGTGGGGGCCGCGAGGCCCTACCGTAGTTTATTTTAACGGCGGACTGCCGCTGGAGATCGTCTAGATGGATATCCTCGTTAGATACAGACTACTATGTCGATAGTGTAGATTGCACTCTCTTCCTGTCTATCTCTGTGGCCTTACATCGAATAACACTTCTATTTCACTCATAACGTTACAATATGTTAGTCCATCAAAGTTTCCTCGTCATCTTGGGAGCGCGCCTCGTCCTCGGTGGTTTGCTAGGAACGAGGAGATCCGCCCCCCCTAGTGGCCAGTTCGGACTCTATGCCTATGGCGCAGGTATCGGAGGTGCCCAAGTTTTCTATTCCCATGGTGAGCAATAAAAACCGGCTATTAGGAGCATATCGAGTAATAACAAGACGTTTGAAGATGCGGCCTTCATTGGCGACCAGATGCAAATGGATGACGACGAAGCTGCCAGTGTTTTGTGTAAGCCACTGAGACTCCAACGTCTGTGCCTACCTGGATAGGTGCTTATGCATATGTGTATACAGTCACCGCGGGCCCCAACGACGGTCTTATCGGCAATCCCGATATGAAAACGAGCCGCGGGTTTCCGTCATGGTCGAACAAAGCGTTCTTCATTCCGGCATCGATGTCCTCGTCACATCAAGTTGGCTTCAAGAGCAAGACCTTGGACAGTCCGAACCCAGACACGGATACATCCGGATTCATATTCTACGGTGCCACGGCGCTACATCTAAGCGCGGACGGCACTCTCCACGGCTTGTGGTACGTGCTCCCGACACAGTCGAAGAAGATATGGTCTCTGCACTGGAATGCAACGACAGGTGACAAGAGTGACGGCCACTTGTCCGTTACATTGAGGAGCGTGCCGCCTACTAAGCCGTTCTAATCTGCTCACGAGCTATGTCACGCATTTGTGTGTGCCCTTCTGCTGCGACTCCTCCGAAATGTCTGTAGCGACATGGGTATCGTTGGGTGGGTAACATGGAAGTTGGACTAAATTGTTCTTGAGTATCTATAACCCGCCATTTGTAGGGAAATTTTTATATTATCTTCGTAGGTAAGCTATTCAACGGTACCAACGTATCAAGACTGTGAGAGTTTTCTAGCTAGATACCTAACCTAGGTAGGTATCTAACTGGGCCGGGTATCGTTATGATCACTAGGCAAATGTGTTCATAGGTGGAAAATATATGAGATAATCGAGAGCCGTTAAGTGTAAATCCTGCTAGGTTTAGTACGACGCCTTGTTTTTGAGGGTTGTCTATGGCCACATGCTTGGCGGCAATTATGTGGTCTGAACCGCTAGAGAAGGAGTTATCATTAGCAATACCGGCGTAAAGGATACCATAATTATTTTTGGCTTCATCCATAAACTTACGAATCCCAGTGAGTACGATGGAAAAGCCCGAAATGGAATCCGGAACTGATTAAGAAGGTCAACATCGTCGGTAACTATGGCAAGCAAAATGTCGATCTTTGTAACCCGTCATGAGATTAATGTTCACAGATTGATAGCTCGCGAACTCTTCCTAATGTTTATGTGCAGAAGGTATGATAGTAATGCCAAATACTTAGATAGTGAGACAATATGTATCCCATGCTTATGTCGTGATCACCACGCTGTTAAGGCGTGCTCCGTCGGACCCAATCATAAGCCAGAAGAGCAATGCAGTTTCCATTTGACCATATCGTTATCTAACCTCCTCCCACTAATGGAGGTTGGTAAATTCTGACGCCATCGTTCTCACGACGAGTCGTATATAAAATCCGCAGTGGAAGTTACTTTTCAGGTCTTTAAGTTAACCAGGCACGCATTCATGGTACCTAGTTATCTAGCACACGCTTTTTGGTAGAGTTCTCGTTACGGGTCGACGACGCGAAATAGGTTGGCTTCAATATTTATCCATTATGGCGGAGAAAGACAGAGACCAGACGGGGAACGTTTCCCAGAGCCCCGAGGCATCTGTTTCTGAGACGGCTGGGCCGGTGGTCAACGAGAAGTCGCTGCTGAGGAAGATCGATGTACATCTATTACCAGCTGTTGCGTGAGTAAGATTATCTAACCTCAAATGAACTAGTATAAGCCAAGGGCTAGAAAACATATAATTGACACTAACGGGGCGGCTGTTATATAGTCTTCTATATTTGCTCAGTTTCCTGGACCGGAGCAATGGTAGGATCAATCCATGATGACTATTTAACTCAACCTCTAGTCTAACCTAACATATCGCAGTGGGAAATGCTAGAATCGAAGGCCTCTTGGAAGATTTGGGCATGCGTAGGTCACCACTTGTAAATCCTCAACAGCTATTTCTGACGATGAACTATATAGCTGGGGATCATTACCTCACGGGGCTCAGTCTTTATTTCGTCGGATACGTACTGTTTGAGGTAAAGACCCACGCTCCACGAGCCCAGTCGACGTGAATAAAGCTGATAGAAGATAGATTCCATGCAATATAATTCTGAAGCGGACGAGCCCGAGAATCTGGCTCCCGACTCTGACCATCGCATGGGTAGGTACTTTAAAACTGTGCTACGCAGGATTAAAAAACGTGTTTCAACTCCCGAAGAATCAGGCGTTATTGTCGGCGATACAGCATAACCCATCTAGCAGTGCCGCTTCCATGACTAATCTATATTTTTATAGGGAGTAGTCGCTACACTGATGGGCATAGTACAAAACGAGGCGGGATTTCTAGCGGCTAGGTTTTTCCTCGGCGTAGCGGAGTCTGGTTTGTTTCCGGGCGTGACCTACTACTTCTCTATGTGGTATAAGAGAAGAGAACGGCAATACCGTGTAGCCCTTTTCTTTAGTGCGGCATCGTTAGCTGGTGCCTTCGGTGGTGCCCTTGCCTACGTAAGCGCCTTAGACTGTTGCTTCTCGGGAAAAACTCTACGGCTAACTTTCTCCAGGGAATCGGAAGATTGAAGGGCGTGGTGTGGGCGAATGGATGGCGCTGGATATTTATACTGGTTTGTTTAATTCTCTGTCGCCCCGAGTCCATCGAGACTGACAATCGTGATAGGAGGGTATCGCGACGGTTCTTATCGCCGCCACGGCCTACGGGTTTATTCATAATTATCCGGACACAAGCAAGTTTCTAGACGATGATGAGCGGAAGCTAGTACGTCAGCGACTGGCAGCAGACAGCGACGCGACGCACCAAGAAGACTTCAGCTGGGCCGCTGTCCGTGAGGCCTTGAGAGACCCCAAATGCTGGTTGTATGGATTAGGATTCCACACTATGAGTCTCCCGTTATACACGCTATCCTTATTTCTAGTGAGTCAGCGCAGACACGGTTCATTTAGAAAAGACTGTATTAATCAACCTTTTAGCCAACAATCATTAAAAACTTGGGCTACACGGCAGCGATAGCACAGTTGCTTACTGTACCCCCGTATGCCTTCGCATTCGGGACAACAGTAGGTGTAGCCGTGTTATCGGAGCGTCTGGGCAAGCGGGCGGTGTTCATCGGGGGCTCGGCTATTTTCGCTGCTATCGGATACTCCATCTTGCTTGGTAATATAGACCCCGTAGCACGGCCGGGTGTGAGCTACGTGGCCGTGTTCTTCGCAGCAGGAGGGATATATCCCGCATCAGCTCTTGTTTTATCCTGGCCAACCATCAACGTGTCTGGCCAGACGAAACGGGCAACCGCCACCGCCATGCAGATTAGTATCGGGAATATCGGCGCCGTGGTAGGGACTCAGCTGTACCGGACGTACGATGGACCGCGGTTCATCGTGGGCCATTCGTTCGCGCTTGGCTACCTGCTGGCCAACGCCATCGTCGTAACGGTTCTGGCCGTCGTATTAAGTAAGGAGAATAAGCGACGCGCGTCGATAGCGGGAGAGATCATGGATGTGGGTGAGATTTCAGATTGGCAGGGGGACGTAGATCCTAGATGGAGATTTGAGTATTAACACGTCCTATAGCGAGCGTTTGGCACATGTAGGGCTTAATGGATATAGAACTGGCCAAGAGACGCTATGCGCTAGCAATGTAGTCACAATTGGTGTTACATAGCAGTTATTCTGCGCGTCATAATTCTTGCGACCTACGAGCGCCTATCGTACTGTACAGGGCCATCCACCTGTCTAAGCTGGCAATCACGAATGCCGTCTAGTATATATATATATATATATATACATGATTGTTAAAGAAAAATACACTGCACCTTACTTGGAATCCAACCCAACGAGTCGTCTAATGGCCGAGTTTTCTAATATGGGGAATTGGCCAATCATGGATATGTCCTGCGCCGGCGAGGCAATCGGATGCTTGCCCATGGCCATTTCGGTGAGGAATCGACCTAGTGGCTGAGTGGGACTGTGAATACTAGACAGTCCAAACCGGAGAGGCACATATAGGAAGGGGGCGAGCGCGCGGTACACCAGCGGCGCTGTGGGGCGGTATTTTTGTATTGCTTCGTGCGCGCTTCCATCCACGGCCGCTGGACGCGCAGAGCTAGCGTGGAATAGGGGGTTCCTCTTGCGTAGTGCCGCGAGCGCGATCTCCGTCTCGCCTTTCACGCGAGTGAATATTGGTGAGAACCGACCCGGGTCTGTCGTCGCTCCGACGGCCGAGACGTAGACAAAATGGAAGGGCTCATTTTCGCGAGCTAGCTCTTGGAAGGCTTCACTTGCGGCTAGTGCGTAGTCCTTCGTGATCTTTATATACTCGCTATTCGCGGGTTAGATATTCGTTTGGTAGGTGGCATGAGCCATCACAATAATCGTTTGGGGGCCAACTTACTCTTTGCTGACTTGGGTTTGGCTGATGCCCACTATAGTGCTAAGAGTTAGTAACTGCCCCCGGTAAGATTAAACAAATCACGGTTAATAGAGTCTCAATGTGATAGAATAACCTCGGGCTGGAGTGTTCACTCTAGCAAAGAAGAAATTTATTTAGGGTTGACTTACAGGCCCATACACATCCTCGAGCATCCTTCAACTTGTCGAGGACTGCAGAATCGTATTTGGTGAAGTCGTTGTGAATAATGACGCTGATCCGAGGGTCTTTTGCATCATCGGCCATAGCTACTGGCCTTCGGCTCAATACTGAGATCTTGGTAATATCTTTCATCTTGATCATGGCGTCTAATACGCCAGACCCTACCAAACCCTATAAATCCGTCTTAGTGCTATGCTTCTTGACGTCCACAAGAGAATGGGATTGTGAGAAGAAATATTTATTCGAATTGTATAAGCAGCTTACCGTTGCTCCAGTGAGAATTAAATGCATTTTACTAGTGTTTCGATAGGGCTATGCACCATGAGTCGTAAGGGAATCGATACATATATTATCAGTAAAAATTGAAAATTGATATGTAGTAGATGATGCTAATCTATGAGTAATGAGAAATGGATATTTTGATTTCACAAACGGAATGCTACGTATGATATACTAATTTTTTATGAGACTCACGTTTTACATGGCGCGTACCTTAACGCCGTAGTACGCGGGCTTACGCCGCCCTATCCCCGTCTGAGTGCATGATCGTGGAGATGAAGTACGCTAGACTTCTGCCTAGGCATCTAGTGGTCAAGCCCACGGGTTTAAAAATATCAATAGTTAAATGAAGCCAATAGTGTGGGTATTGATGTTGTCGAGGTGGTGATGGGAGGTAATTGACATGAGGCATCCACTGTGAGGAGTATATGGCCACTCTGCCAGCATTGACCTAGTCCTAGCCTGTAAAATCCACAAATCTACAATGTACTTACATTACATCGTCGTCTTGTTTCACAACCCGTTTCAATGCCTGTATGATACGGTATGAAGTGTGCTCAGTACTGCCGTCCCTCGAGGCCATCTATCTCTAGTGCGTGTTCAATAGATGCTGCACGGTAATGATCTAGCTCGGACGGAGCAATTACCATAATGTGTGGACGTACCCAGTGGACGTACACAGTCCAGAATAGAAGAGAGACAAGGGCTGATATAGGTAAGTTAGAGGGATGGGTGGCTCGCCCTATGTTATGTAGATGGCGCTCTCGCGGCAGATTCCGCTTTAGAATACTTAGTATAAGAGAAATAGGGCTGGCGTGCGGAGGATTCTAGCGGAGGATTCTGTGGAGGATAGTGTGGAGGACATGGACGTCTACACTACACTAGGTACATCGGCGACATTCGATGACGAATGAGGTCTCTCGGGGAGCATCTAAACATATATAGGTGTAAATTCTCAACTAGATGACCACCTACGTGCAATATAGATGCAAGTGATCTCGTTCCAAATATGCATGGGCAAGTACTATGTATGATTGTATTTATAGGAGCGCGTATAGTGGTATACATGTGATTAAGAGAACATCGGCTGTATGTTGACCCGTGCATGTACGTCACCCGCTATGGGTATGCATACAATACAATGGGTATATTTCCTCGTAACTATTAGCTAAGGTTCTACGTACCAGGGTAATCAATCCGTAGACTACCTAGGTATATACCCCTACAAGATGGGCGAATACCTACCTAGGTTAGGTGTGATAAAGACTCAAGCACGTAGATGGCGATTCTGGATACATACCCTCATGCTGTGCTAATACTCTTCTAATCTACTAGGTTAGGTAGGCAGTGGACATGAGATGGCATGGGATGGCATCCAATCCCGTCGAGTTTTTGCCGCCAGGGTACCTAGGTATTTCGAGGTGGGGGTGGATATGCAGCCAACCCACTTACTTACTTATTTGGAACTTAGAAGGGACTTGAACAGAAATAAGTAAACGTCTCATATATCTGCGAGAGACTGACCGGCTGACTTCGTTATCTTCTCGAGCACAGCACCTATCCGAGACATCTACTCTACTCTACGGCGTTATTAATCAACAAATTCAAGGCCTCTCTTCTCTCGTCGGAAAGTTGTTGCTGCTATGGTCGCCCGCCTGATCATATTAACTGCTTCGACCCCGCTGTCATGTTCGCCGCCCTAGTTTAGTCGTCTCTCGTTGTCATGTCGGAAACGTCGCCCTGGGCAGTATCCAACGGCGGGTCCAAGGATGAAGAGCGCTTGGCATCATGTTTCAACTGCAAAAAGTCCAAAGTCAAGTGTGTGCGGCCTGATGGGTCCACCACCTGCTCTCGCTGTATCCTACGCAAGCTTGAATGCAGAGCACCTTTGTTTCATGTTGGTCGGCATAAGGGAGTTAAAAAGTACCCAATTCATTCCTGCTTACTGACCGCCGCGTCCATCTGCTAATTTAGTATCCTCAGTAAACACTCGGGGTTGGAAAAAGCAGTGTTCCAGATCGAACAGGCCTTGAAGAGGACTCATCCTGGTTCTGATCAGATTCAGAACTCTGAGCAGTCTATCGAGTTGAGATATCTCCTCGAGAGGAGCCGGGACCTCCTCAGCGCCGAGCGAAGTCAGAAAACTTCCAGCTCCGGCGCGAATGGACGCCGTCATGATGGAACCATCCCATCCCCTCAGCATTCATCAACTTCTCACGGGACCCCACCCTCACAGACCGACTCGCGCGACGGTTGTTGTGTCTCCCAAACCGTAGATGATGATCAGCTGAATTTGGACGATGCTGAGAATCCGCTACAGCTGCTTGCGAGGACGTCGGAGCTTTTGTCTTCGATCAGGGCCTCCAATAATGGGTCCACTGTAGACCACTTGCCGTCCAAGGTTCTCCCGAGCCGAGAGAGAGCGCTCGGCGGCGACCACGATGGCAACTTGCCCGTGTTCTTCGGTCGTTTCCAACCTCGTCTCGATGTTGGTCTAGATATAGATCCTATCGAGCTTGGTCTCCTCACACTTGCTGAGTCCGAGGTGCTATTCACATAGTAAAATAACCCCTTCGTATTTTTTTGGTGGTACTTTGCAGACTAACGTTTACGCCAGCTTTTTCGACAATCTCGCACATACAAGGTGGGGAATTGATCCGGTGCTTCACACTGTTGATTTTGTTCGCAGGCGCTCGGCCTTCCTCTTCACGTCAATAGCTGCGGCATCGGCGCTTTTCTCACCCTCACTAGAAGCCCTGCATAAGAGGCTTTTCAGACACCGTCAGAAGCTTGCGGATCTGGTCGTGACAAAACGTTACAAATCAGTCGAGATTGTCCTGGCGTTCATGGTCAATATTCCGGTAATCTATCCCTGGAATCATTTCTTCCCTGTAATAAACGCTTGCGAAGACACAAATTTCGTGGTAGGGCGACGAGCGTGTCTTGGAAGCATGCGGAGCTCCTTAGGCCCACGCCTATTTCAACTAAACGAGTAATCACTAACTCTAGCGAACTATAGTGGATTCCAGCTGGCGAACACTGGGCTGATGATGAGACTTCGACATACATGTCCATGGCCTCGAGTATTGCGGTGGACTTGTATTTGAACAAAATAATCTTACCCTCGTCACCGGAAGCGCCATTTTCGAGAGACAATATTCCCTCTTCTGACCAGATCTCGTCTAGGAAAGCTCTCAATGTTGACGGCTTCACTGAAATCGACCCAGAGTCCGAGATGGGCAGACGGTTATTAAGGAGAAGGGAACGGACATGGCTATCTCTGTTCGTGCTTGAAAGGGGGTAAGAGACTACGACGCAATTTAATGACTCCTTGTGAACTAACATGTGTTATCACCGCCTAGTGTATGCCTGGCAAGGGGAAGGAGCTATATGTTGCCCATATCGCAGCTAATTGAGAATTGCGATCAATGGCACCTCTGTGAACTTGCGGATCGTTGGGACGGGTCTATAGTCTCTGTTACTGTCCTCCGAAGGGACTTGGTAAGAGTCCTTACCCTTCGTTTTTTTTTGGTTGGCACATAACTAACGTGTTACTCTTTAAGGCGAAATTAATCACGACTTTGCGGGCAATCTGCGATAGTTACGTAAAAGGGGTTAACGAGACGACTGTTGTCGATGAGTGCGCATACGCGCCCATTTTAGTATTCTGAGTAGACAACTAACGTGCTTCAATAGGTTAAAAAACGAAATCACCGTATTTTTCGATAGATGGTATCATACTTGGCCCTTACAGATAGGAGACCGAGAGCGTAGGTTTCCTCATTCGCTTCCTGGGTGGACGATTTATTGATTGTTCATACACATAGAGTTCGCGCTGCCTCCGTATGTTGAAATCCTAGCTTCTCACACCCGTTTATCCATGTACTCGAGCATCATCAACCACGGCACGGCACCGATAGGAGCACGGCACTTTTTCCGAGCCGCAGGTCTCTCGTCTGCTCTCAACGTATTACGAGTTGCCGTGCAAGGGGAAGGGCAGCTTCGGTCGATGCCAAACAACACGGCCATAATGATCTCCTTTGCTGCGTGCTTTGCGTTGAGGGTGAGCACGGTCGCGGATGGACGAGGGTCGAGCCTGGCGCCTAGCATCCGAGCTTTGATCGCAGAAACGATCGATGTATTAGATAGGATAGGGTCGACGCCGGTGCAGAGAAAAGGCCTCTCTTGCCTCTTTGCCGGCCAGCTCAGACGGATCCTCAAACTCGCCCTACGATCTGCAGAGTCTGCGCGAGTGCCACCAGCAGAGAGTAATGGAATTGTAGACACCGGGCCTATTTACACCAATCCCACTACTAACGCCGCGCACGTGGGCACCAGCCAAGTCACGGCGCAGCTACAGATGTCTACTGGAGGCATACCGCCCGACTACCTCCTGTTCTCTACCATGTCCAATGATCAGTTGAATGAGGCAATCAATAATACGGATGTGGGACTTGACGCCCTATGGGAGGACTTCCAGTTTCAGCAGCCCTCGGAGCTCGACTGGATGGACTGGAGTACGTTCGCGTAATTTCTCGCCAGGAGTTGGGGGTTAATAGCGTGATATCAATTCTTTGTTTACCAAATTATATTTTACCAGGTACTCTTGTAGGTCAATAAATGAATTGATTCACACCTGAGCCACCTAAGCTAGTCTCAGTGATAATATACTTGGAGATTAGATGGCTGAGATATCATGTCTTGATGCGACATGTCACACCGCTGAATACCCAATGGGAAGAAGAGAGCCCTTGTTCTTCTTACTGTACCATGTCGCGTCCCGTTCCCATTGTATTTACACCATCTCTACTATGTACTTGCGGCTCACTCATATACTCACATTGCCTACACTGGTGTACCCCCTCACTCACTCACCGCTGATGAAGATCTTTTCCTCGCTAAGCGACGCTCACGACGTTGCATCTACAGTCGTATCCGTACCCAGTCAAGACCAGCGAATGAGACCTTCCCTTTCACATATTACGTACAGTGCGCATGCAGATGCTGGTCACAGGATGTTCACGCCGCAGGCTTTGGAGTTGCCGTACCCCAAGCGACCCATCTCCCCACAATCCCCATCCCCAACGAGCTGATCTCCATGTCTAGTAGTGGTGTAGTGTATATGGTGATATCAATGTACACTGTGGTCTAGGTCCATCCCTATCTATACGGTGCTACACTACCCCGCAAAATCCAAGATATCCCAAGGAAAGAATTATTATTATTTAGGCCCTTTTCGCACCTTAGACTCGCGCCAAGATTCTATGGCAAAGCTTATGTGGTTTTCTCTCCGCTCCCGCCTACGCCGAGTTCTTGTCATTGTTAGTGAAGCTAGCCACTAAGTGCAAGAGGCGAAGAAAAGCCCACGATGTCTGAGATAGAATCCGACACGAAATCGCCCCAGGCAGGCTGTGGCGCAGAGGAATTGGAGAGTGTGGAGAATGGCGAAATAGCCTCTATGTCAGGAATAGTTGACAAGAAAATGGAACGGAGAGTCCTCTGGAAACTCGATACTAGGTACGTTATAAATACCTGGCAGGACCTCCTACTCAGGAAAGGGATGGGAAAAAAGAGGAGCTAATGGCAACTTTTGTTTCGGCCGGTGTAGGGTTCTCCCCATCCTAGCATTGCTATTCCTGTGCTCCTTCTTCGACCGGACCAACGTGGGCAATGCACGACTCTACGGCCTCCAGAACGAGATCGGCATTACCGACCACCAGTACGAAACTGGTCTCGCCGTCTTCTACGCCACGTATATCTTCGGCGAGATCCCGAGCAACCTAATCTTGAAGAAGATCACACCTAGCATCTGGCTGCCGTGTCTTGCGTTCGTCTGGGGTATCGTCGCCATGAGTACGGGCTTTATCAAGACCTTCGGGCATTTCGTTGTCGTTAGGGCAATTCTTGGGTAAGCCTGCTTGTACTAGTTCTTCCGCCGGCGTGTCGGGGATATTGGGTTTTGCTGTCGCAATAGAAGCAATCTCGCTAACACTTAGCATGTAGTCTATGTGAGGGCGGATTATTGCCTGGCATGGTATGACGCGCAGAGCTAATCATGGTGGTGACTGGCTAACTTGGAATAGATTCTATATCTGTCAGGGATTTATAGAAGGGGCGAGCTTGCTATTCGGATAGGCATTTTCTATACTTCTGCGTCTCTGTCCGGCGCATTTTCGGGTTAGTACACTATCTCGAGCCGTTTCGCCGCGGGTTTCAACAGGTTCTCAACTGATCCGTCCCAGGGCTAATCGCGCGAGGGATTTCCGAGTTGGATGGTCGAGGTGGTCTGAGTGCATGGAGATGGATTTTTATTATCTTTGGCCTCTTCGTAAGTTGAAAGGGGGACCCTGAGTATCTGGCACGGTGCATTGACCACCTACTTCTAGACTACTACGGTAGGCTTCACTTCGTTTTGGCTGCTTCCGGACAGTGTTTCTTCGGCTAGGTTCTTTAAGTCAGATGAACGGGAGTTTGCTGTCCGGCGCCTACGCACCCAAAGTGCTGGTCATGGCGGCCGAGAACAGTGAGTATTTTTGACATGCCCTTCGTCGCAAGGAGGGCTTGGCTAACTATGGCTTGTAGGGAGGAAACCGAGACGTTTGCGTGGTCTGAAGTGGCTCGTGGTGTCTTTAACTGGCAAACATGGCTCTCAGCATCAGCGTATTTTGGAATTTTGAGTGGGTTGTACAGCTTTGGCCTCTTCGTACGTAGCGACTTCGTTATCGCGTCCAGGCTATGGGAGAAGGGTGTTGACAAGCATCTAGTTGCCAACCATCATCAAAGACCTCGGCTATACTGCCAACGAAGCTCAACTTTGGTCGGTCATCCCTTATGCCGTCGCGGCTGTTGCTACACGTTAGTACCCCGCTTGTATATCCTGCTCTGATAAACATGATGGCTGACTGTAGAACTAAATAGTTTGCACGGCCTACTTGTCTGATCATTTCCGGGTTCGTGGTATCATCATGCTGTGCTCGCTACCTATCGCCATCATCGGCTATGCTGTGATCGCAAACACCCACATCACCTCGGTCAAATATGGTATGACGTTCCTCATGGCCACTGGCCTGTATAGCAGCGTCCCACCCGTTCTCGGATGGCTCTCGAACGTGAGTGTAAACCTTGTGATAAGGATACGGCTATCAGGCAAGGGCTCGTATTTAATTGCGATCATTCATTAAACCCTATACACTACACAGCCTATACGCAGCTAATAGGGCCATGCAGAACTCGGCCGGTCACTACAAGAGGGCGACGACGAGCGCGCTCCAACTCGCCATCGCAAACGCGGGTGGGTTTGTGGCTGTGTTCATCTACCCCGGGAACGAGAAACCACAGTACCATAAAGGCCATACTATCGTGCTCAGCCTCCTGACGGCTGGGTGGTTCCTGTAAGTGATTGGCGGTGATGCATGCAAGCAGTAATCGGACTCGTCTTGCTAACGCGCGAGTAGTGTTCTCTGTAACGTCCTGTATTGCTGGAAGGTCAATCAAGACAAGGCCAACGGTAAGTACGATAAGTATAAAGGGTATAAAGATGATCGGGATCCAACATTTAAGTTGGTCCTGTAAAGAGGAATTGTTTCTATTCGTCTATACCTATAGTCGACAGAAGTATTAGTGACACTCGTTCGGTTTAAATATCGAACTTGTGTATACAAGGGTCTCGATAGAAAATTCGTCATTGTAAGGCTTTGTCGTGGGATAGCCACATTTTGTAGATGCAACTGGTAGGATAGCAGTACACTTGAAGAGGGGCTTTTCTACCAACCAACAACCCATATGCAGGCCAAAAAACATAAAAAAGAAAGGGAACATGATAATAGGGCTAGATATGGGAATATACTTACCCACGTCTCCCCGTTGTTGGGATGGTGATATCATTAGCAGCCTCTCATCGCGCGAGAAAGACTTCTCATATGAGCCTCGCACAATCGGGAATAACTGTAACCAATTCAGGTCGATCATGTGAATTTGAAGCTACTGTACAAGCTACTGTACGTACTCCGTAGTAATGGAGCCCCATCCCCATCCCCACCCCCTTACAATACCTCGGTAGCGTAGAGCAGAGATCGGGCATTCCGACCCGGAAAATGGCCGACGCTCCCCGCCAGTTCTGCTCGGCATTCCTTCTCGGGATACCATCGCAGTGATTCGGTCGTAGTATTTCCTCCATGACGTACGTTACGATGATGCATGGGTCCCTGCCTTCTGCTTATCGGCACTTTATTATTACCCTCTCTCACCTTGCATGCGAATCATGGAATGAAACCCGTCGGCGCTCGGAACATTGACGAAAAGGAGAAGGAGAAGAAAGGAGCGAGATCGTCGTCGAACTGTCAACGCTACTAGGAACACCAGCATCTGTTGGCACTATCGCCTGGCATGCCGAAACTTTCGGACGCCGTCAAGGCCCTCATTACTTCCAGCCATGCAAAGCCCGGTTACACTCGCGCTAGCGCCAACGTGAGGCCGGCCCTTGAGCGATTCGCGAGTGATGCTCACGACAAGGAAGTTGGACTGCCCGCTTGGGTCACAGTATCGGTATGGCATTAACATTGGGATCAACATTGTCTCATGTACTAATCAATCCTCGACTGCTTGCGCATAGACGGCCGTCTCGGCAACCATGAACTGTCCCGAAGCCATGACCCAAGTCTTCGACCTCGCGAACACGAGCAACGTCCAGTCGCAGCGCACACCCGTGCAAAACGCCGAGCTGATCCGCGAGGTCGGGCTCAAGTGCATCTCGTTCAACGGCATCCCACGCACCATCAACACCCTCGGTGCCTTCTTCAAGGACCTGCCCCCCGACGTCGCCTCAAAACTCTCAACCACGCCCACCCGCGGTCTCACGACTGCTAATCTCGAGACCCGCAAGAAGGACGGCCTCGCGCTCTGGGACAGTGTATATCTGGGTTTCGAACGTAGGCTGCTCGATAAGCTCGCGCAGTCGCACCCTGACTTACCTATTCATATCATCAACGGGCATTATTCGAATCTACTAGCGAACCCGCGGGATGTCCAAAAGAAAGAGCCCGTCGGGAGGGTGCTAACATCACTTATCGCCGTCGCTTGTTTGCGTACTCAGACAGGTGTCGGTCCACAGGTCACATCGCACGTTTTCGGCTTGCGCAAGGCGTATGAGAATGGAGATGCCCGTGCCGAGGGTGAACAGCCCGTAGAAGGCGGCGAGTGGCTCGCCAGCGATGATGGGAACCTGTGGTTATTAGAAAGCGTCGACAAGCTAGTCCATGCAATTGGCAGTGGTGAGGGGACGACGTTTGCACCAGGGATTCGTCCCAAGTTATAGTGACAATGATGCTAGGTAGAGGATGCCATGTAATGGCTTACATAAATACTTGTATATATAACGAAGTAGACGATAAATCAGGCTTATGAGCCTCCATATCGACAAGCTTGTAAAGATATTGGTATCCCTAAGATGCATGATAATCCTTCATGGAACAACGCAACGCCTAGGATAAATTTCGATAAAACACAGCGTACTTTCTATCCGCCTAAAATGTACCCAAATCCCCGGCCACAGCGAACTTGGCATCCGTCTTCCCCCTCACAGTCTCCACGTCTACGCCCTCAGCAACCTCCGTCAGAGTAAGTCCACCCCTGGCCCTATCGACCTGGAACACGGCGAGGTCGGTGATGATGGTGCTGACCACACCCTTGCCCGTCAGGGGTAGCTTACAGTCCTGCACGATCTTGCTCCGGCCGTTTTTGTCGACGTGCTCGGTGGTGACGACGATCTTAGTCTGGTCGGGGTTCGACACGAGGTCCATAGCGCCGCCCATACCCTTGAACACCTTGCCAGGGATCATGTAGTTAGCAAGGTCGCCCGACGCAGACACCTGGAAAGCGCCTAGGATCGACACGTCGACGTGGCCGCCGCGGATCATGGCGAATGATTCAGCAGAATCGAACGTCGACGCCCCCGGCAGAAGCGTCACCGTCTCCTTACCAGCATTGACAAGATCCGGGTCCGCCTCCGCCTCTGAAGAAGGATACGGTCCCATGCCCAGGAGCCCATTCTCTGACTGCAACCATACCTTGGCATCCTCAGGCAGATACGACGCCGCGAGCGTTGGGATTCCAACGCCCAGGTTAACGTAGTAGCCGTCTTTGAGCTCCCGTGCGGCTCTCCTCGCGATCCGCGTCCTTGAATCTAGCGCGTTCGACTTGTCAGCTTCGTCGCTCTTCGGCGGTGCTATCTTGATCACTTCGGCTGTCTTCGCCGCTGTCGCAGGCACAATTCGGTCGATGAAAATGCCAGGCAGATCCACACTGTCCGGGTCAATCGAGCCTACGGGGACGATGTTCTCTGCTTCGACGATGGCCAGTCGTGCTGCTTTGGCCATGAGTCCGGCGTACGTCTTGGTTGTATATCTATTGCAAGCGACTTAATAAGCATGCAATGTGATTGTAGGAAAAGTGAACCAACCCTTTCTTTTCGATGTCGATAAGGCTAGCTAGTGAACGGGCTAACTTACTTGAAAACACAATTGCCTGCTTCGTCAACCTTCCACGCTCGCAATATCGCCACATCGCCCGGGAGAGCCGTCTCCATTATGTACGACTTACCATTAAAGATTCTCGTCTCTCTCGGTCGGCCCTTTTCTAAGACGCCTTCGGGTGTAAACCTTGAGGGTATCTCGCCAGTTTCTATAAATGTTTCTAGAGTATGGTCAGCCAGCTAACTCACCATACTTTTATTAGGCATAAAAGCGATGATGATGCTCAGAGCTCCAGGGAGGGGTGAGAGATCGAGAGAAACGTACTCCCACCCGTAGCGGTGTAAAAAGCAGGAATACCAGCGCCTGCTGCACGCAACCTCTCAGCAAGCGTGCCTTGAGGACACAACTCGACAGAAATTTGACCGTTCAAGTATTGTTTCTCCAGTGATTTGTTTGACCCCAAATACGAGAGAATAATGCGATCTAATCGGCCGTCCCGCGTCAACAATGCGAGGCCGTGAGACCCGGACCCGGCGTTATTCGAGACAGCCGTCAATTTCTTTAACCCTTTCTTATAAATCGCCTGGATCAGAGTTTCTATGTTAGGTTTACTATCAGCTCAACCCCAATTAACCTTGTACCACATACCACCCCCATGCTAGCTACCTGGGGAGCGACGTAGGTAGTATAAGAGAGGTTCCTTCATCCATTAATGTAGATGAAACAAAATGCAATAAATGGGAAAATAAATAACCCAATGAATAAATGAATGAAGATTTTATAAAAACATATATATATAAAGAAATAGACTCATACCGGCTACTCCGCATAGTCCGAACCCAGCACTGAGAATGACATCACCATCCTTCACATCAGCGATCGCCTCGTCGACCGACTCGAAGACCTTCGAACCCCCCCGCGTCTTAGTCGGAGTCGGGCGGTTATCAGTTGAATAATAGCGATAGTAGTAGCGCTGAGAGAAGGGCGTTATGGGCTTGGCATATCGTCTCACACTAGGTGCCGCCCAGCCGTATGAGATACGAGCAGAAGAAGCACGCAGGAAAACATGATGTAATGGCGCCATGATACCGCGAGACTAGATGAATATCTGCAATTCTTCGAGACTGAATGCACCCAGATTCAGAGGGCCGCCTAATAGCTCTCTATATCCCTACGTCACGCCCTTGCCGCGGTTAAGTACGGCCGATTTCAGGATATGAGTAAGTAGTTTAGCGTGATTGACAAAAGTACGGGCGTAGATCAATTGCCGAATTACTTCTCAGGCGGTGCCTAAACATAAAAGACATCATTGTAACCCCCATCTGCCAGATCGCGGCTCTTTCATCTTGGATGAGTGTCAGCTTGATGTTCTTCACCATAGCCGAACCAGGAAATTTACGTAGCAACACAGCAGCATTACCAAGATCATCTAAACCAGATACAACCCATACTCTTAGCTATAATTTTGGATAAGGTGTCTAATTAGGTGCTTATACATGCAGTATTTAGAAGGCCAACAAGACGAAATTATAAGTAATGGGGGGGAAAAAATACACAACAGCACATTCATGCTTGGTCCGCAGTGGAGCAGCATAAAATAATGGCCATGACACTGAGATACAGGAACCGAGAAACAAGCAAAGCTCACAATCTCCCCTGCCGCCCGATGCTTTCAACGTGAATATTTAGCGAAGCCATTTCTTCGCGATCAATGATACCCTTGCCGTCGAACAGCCACTTGGGCTTCTTCATGTGATGGGAGACCCTGCGCCAATCCACACTTGCCTGAGCGCGATACCCGCCAGTTCGCATCTCGATGAGTTCACAATCTGGGCAGTCTTTTGTGCATGGCGGCTCCGCTATATATCGCCGAAGAGGATCTCCCTCTCCATACACCGATGACAGGAGAAGGAACTCATGAAGCGCAAGGATATCCGTCTCCGTGGGTTTGCGGCGTGCGAACGGTCTCGGGTCGAATCGTCCGCTCGACTCGCGCTTGGCGTTTCTAAACTCATCGCATTCCGTCATGATGAGAACGGCGTTACTCGCTGCGCAAGCCTCGTAGACATCCGAATAAGCCACAACGGGACATCCATTGCATCTCCCCGCATCCCGATCGCGCTTCATCATCATCTCGATTTCTTGTCGGACGGCAACCAGGTTACAACAGGGGTCGAAGACGGCGATCTCGAGAGGATTCTCTTCACGCAACATTCGGATGATGTCTATCGTAGGCGATTCACGTACATCCGACGTGTTCGCCTTAAACGCAAATCCCAGGACCGCGATCTTCTTGTCAATAAGTGTGTTATTCAAACAGCGGACAACGCATCGCGAGAACCCGTCACGCTGCTGCTCATTCATGATCACGACCTGTCGCCAGTACTCGGCCACGTGACCCAGCTCGAGCGATTCGGCCAAATAGACGAGGCTCAGTACGTCTTTCTTTAGACAGCTGCCCCCGAACCCAATCCCCGACCTCAGGAACCCGGCCCCAACCCTTGTATCGCTACCGACCGCCACGGCAACCTCGTCGATATCCGCCCCCGTTGCCTCGCAGATCGCTGAGATCGAGTTAATGCTGCTGAGACGCTGCGCCAACATGGCATTTGTGACGACCTTGGCCAGCTCTGCCGACCACACGTTCGTACCGATGATGCGGGCTCTTGGGACCCAAGCCGCATAAATATCGGCGAGAGCGCCCGCTGCCCGCTGCCCCGAAGTCGTCGGGAAAGATCCGATCAAGACTCGGTCCGGATGTAGCAGGTCTTGCATGGTTGTGCCGGCGGCTAAGAATTCCGGGTTCGAGAGAATGTCGAAATGGACACCGGGGCGGTGGACAGCCAGCTAAGACAACAAGGACACGCGTCAGAGTAAGGGGAGTAAGCAAGTAACTATGGATAGAAGCCATGACATGGTACCACCTCTACTTACTATCTCCTGGACGAGTTGCGCTGTTTTGCAGGGCACAGTCGACTTCTCGACGATGATGGTACCGGCACGGGCATGTTGCGCAACCTCGCAAACGGCGGCCTCGAACGCAGTCATATCCATCGCAGTGCCAGCGCCTACGCCGCTACTCTTGGTAGGCGTGTTAACGGCGATAAAGACGAGGTCGGCCTCGGCGATGCATCTATCCACGTTTACAGAAAAGAGTAAGTTAGGTTGTCGAGCAGGCATTTGTATCGTCTTGGTGGTATGTTTTGGCTGTCCATAGACTGTAGACCCACAGCGTTGCTTAGATGTCGATTCCTCCCACATATCACCACTGACTAACTTGCTATCGTCAGCGTTGTCGACCAACGAAAAGGCCCTGCTACCATCTCGTGCAATGCGCACCGTGTCCCGCAGGCCCGGCTCATATATTGGTAGATGTCGCGAGTTCCACCGTCGAATTCGCCGCGCATCCCGATCGACGACTGTTACGCGGATGTGAGGGTTCTGGTATGCAATGACTGTAGCAGTAGGCCCCCCTGTCCGGATGAATCAGTGCAAATAGCCAATCAGCTGTTAATCACGGGCAAGCAGGAATAATGAGCAGAGGTGGCTTCCTATTTGGTAGAACACGACGGAAGTCACTAACCGACGTGTCCGGCACCGACACAGCATATATTACGCACGCTTCGAGGTGCTCCAAGCAGAGTGCCATTGTTTGATCTGTCAGCGAACTGGGATGACGACGATGATGGTTTGACCGGCAAGATGTGTTCAGAAATATCATCCTGTTCCCATGCTCGTGACACGGAACTAGAAGGCGAGTAGTCGTCTAGGGTAGTGGGAGCGGTCGAGGCTGTATCTTGATACACGCCTCCACCTGAGTTGCTGGCAAGCGAGTACATCGGTTCTCGTCTTTCCTAGGTGAGTTGGATGAGGCTATTGTGAGTTTATTGGGCTTTGCGGCTTCGAAGTTGACTTGATCGGCTCTGCGTCAGGTAAGGGTACAGTAGTCATATATATCTTGGGAGTCTACCTGACCCATAGCATTCACGAATGGCAGGGACGACGATAGAGCTTAGCGGGCAGAAGCAGTTACGTCCCCACGATAAAACAGGCAGGAGATGTTCCCTGGCATTTTTCGTTGCAACTTTAAAGATATGCTTACTGCCCGATTATTCGGTTTTGAAATACTGGCAAATATCTACTCCGCACCTCACCTTGAACCACATGGGCCTAGGAAGGGAAAACGTGGGATGCAAGAACATCTGGGCACCGTTTAGGTAGTCCTTACACACGGCCTATCAGCCGAAAGAGAACCAAAACATATAATCTACGTAAAGAATTAACCGATTACAGTTGTCTCCTGGAGGATTAGGTAGCATGTATGTTACATACTCGCCATCTATGTACACCCTCAAATAGCTTCCATTTCGTATACGTATAATTGGTAGTCGTGGTCTATTCATTTGCGAAAGAGGCGATGACGTAAAAATATGAATGGTGAGTTACGTAAGACAATATTTTCCAGTGAACCAGACATTCCTCGAAGTATTCCAGCTTGTCCCTCGAAGAGCAATCACATAAGTACATAAGAATTACGTATCGGACAATACAGGTCGTAGAATAGCGGATGAAATCGGATTCTCTTACTAGAATAGCAGCCTCTCTAGCTATACTGAAAGGTCGCTAGTTAATACTAACGTACCTGCGATGAATAAACCCGTTAGGGAACGATGCTGTGTCGAAGTGATCACGGCATTGCACAAGGTGGCCGGAAGGGTTCATCCCGAATTACATAGGTAGGCACCTAAGTAACTTATTCTTTCTTGCACACGGCGAGCTAAGTAGATATATGCAAAGTATATTTTATGTGTTAACATGTGTGTATTTAAGAGCATGGAACTTATAATTGCAGATACCGTACCACGACCCGCTAGGCCTAGTAAACTATGAATTAGTAGTAAATCAATGGTTAGAAAAAATCAACGCGTTAAAGAAAATAAATACTTGAGCAACTAATTACGAAAATAAACCGTTTGAAAATTTTAGACGTAAAAAATATTTTTAACGTTGAAAAAGTTTAAATGTTAAAAACTACTAAAATGTTAAAAGCTGCTATAGTTTACTATAAAATATAAGCTATTTTACCTACTTATTTACTTATTATATTATTTACTATATTATTTATTATATTACCTATTATATTATTTATTATATTTGCTATAAACTACGTTAAAAATTATGGCATAAGGTGAAATTAAATTATAAGGCTTATATTATATAATAGCTAGCTATTTAAATTAACTATTTTAAAGTAAAAATTGCCGCCTTGTTTAAACTAAATAGGTAAAGCTATTATAGCTTCCGTTTATTAGCTAAGTTTATACTTTATAAGGTTTATAAAGGTTAATAAAGTTTATAAATTTATAAGGTTTATATGGTTTATAAAATATATATTATAAAGAATTTCGGCGTTATTATTTATTAAGCGTTTATTAAACGTTAAAAAGATTTTAAACGTTTAAAAACTTTAAACGTTTAAGTTTATTAAACAGATTAAATTTATAAGCGTTAAAATATTTAAACGTCTAATTTTATAAATCATTAATCTATTATTAAAATTCCTTTAACCGTTGTTAAACAGTTTATTAAACCTAGCAGGTCGTGGTACGGTAGGGACTATGCTTACGCTTTATACACTAAGCACCAACAGTCTTAAATCAGGTAGTCCTTACCCTTACTACTCACACATTGTTTGCCTATTGATTAGTATCTAACGGGACTATTATTTTAGAATTCGTTGGAGACAAGTACGACTGGCTCTCTATATCAGACATCATAGGGTTTAATAGCTAAGTTATAGGTTCTCAAGGACACGACTTGACCACATTTCCTACCCTCCGGAACTGTCAGATAGTCCGGTGCCTTTTGGCTTGGAGCTGTCCGTGACATACCCGGTGCGGCTGGCCTACCTAGTTCTATGGGCGGGCCTTCCGTATACCCCAGATGCTGGGGTTGTGGCTGCGAAGCGTTGAGGCCTAGGATCCCCTTGCTCTATAACTACATAGTACTAGATGGACCTACTATTAACTACATAGTAGTACTAGTAAATTATAAGATTCTATTTCCAGTGACATTTAGTCGCATGGCAAGATATATATATATATCCACACCAATCTCGAGGGCTACTTGTTTCGCCGTCGCTTTGACAAGACTGCCCGCATAAGAAGAGTCCCAAATTTTGAAGTTTATCCTCACCGAGTAGAAGACTAATCCTTTTTACTTGCTCAAAACCAACCGCGCGAGAAAGCTTAAATATTCTTGGCGCAGATAGCTTCCGAATTAGCCAAGATAGACTTACACTTAACTCGTCATCGTGAGGAGTAATCAAAATAGCACATGTAGGCAAACGGGAGATCAAGGGGAAGTTTGAACCGCTGACAGGATGTAGTGTATCACGGTTATATTCACAAGGCTTAAAGGTGGGCGGGGACCCAACGACGCACTAGGTATACCTCAGTCGATCTACTATTACATGGCCCCGCCAGAGATCTTTGAGCTCATAGTGTCCAAGGCAATGGTTAGCGGTATTCCTGTCCTCGCAAGAGACATCGGCGGGCTGAGAGCCGCCATTCATCAGGGAACTGGTTGCCGCATGCCGCCAAATGATCTTGGGGGTTTCGTGGAAAGAATGGTTGAGCTCAGTCGCGATGTCGAATTCACATGCAAGTTTTGTGACGCGAGCCGCGCACAAGCACCAATAAAAAGTGAGAAACGATGGATGCTATCGAGGAACGCGGCGAGCATATCATCAGTCCAACACCTCTCAGACAAGGACACTAAAACGCGAAATGTACTATAAAGGTCTACACTAACCTACCATGTACTACTAGTACACTACATACGGTAGTACGCAAAGTATTCGTAAAACTTGCAGCCCATGAAGTAAAACGTTGAATGGCCAGGGTCAGGTCTGAGCGCCAATGTCGTGCTTATACAGGTAATATTATACACTACGCACCCTGTCAACCAGGTGTGCAGGCTTGCGGAGACCCTTACAGTATACTCACTACAGGAGGTACTTAATACGCCGCACTATAATAGTAAATTATAACACAATCAATGACATTTCTATACACTACTACGGTTAGTTTAACATGCAAGATCCAAATCAACCGTCACGATCTGCTACCATGATAAGTAGGTAGTATACATACGTACACCACGCTCCATAGCACAGTAGTGGTCATATTCGCGAAGCGCTGAGTTGGGTTCTAGTCAGATACACAAGCGAAACGGCTTGGAGACCGTGATGGGGGATAAGTTCAGGGAGGGGTGGGTTGTGTGAGAAAAAGAATACCTGGCGCCACTGTGATTGGCCAGAACCCCTTGGAGACCCCTAGCCATACCCTGGTCTCTTATCCGACCTTTTCTACCCTTTCGACCCCTCGAAACCACTTCATCAGGTTATCACTCCACTTCTCCGACCGTTTCTGTCACATCGCCAGTCGATCCGACAACGTCAGAGTCGGTCCCAGACCCGTCCCAGACCTATCCCAAACCACCTCTGCGCCAGCTCTGTCACTCGTTTAAGCTTACCTAGTGTACCTTATCGCTCGCTTCCAAGCTTATAGTACTTGAGGCTCAATCATGTTCATTCATGCTCGGTGCCCAGTACCAATGTCTCGCCAAGGGCGCTACTGGGTACAATTCGTTCCATCCCTGTATCAAGGCCAGGACGTCGCTGTCGCAGCTATCGTCACTAGTGCTGTTCGTGCTTCAGGCACCCTTCCAATACGGGTCGCACCCCCGCCAGCACAGGGTAAAATCGACCGACTGACGTGGAAACACTACATTGCACTACGCTTTTTCGCGGCCTGCGCCGTGAAATTGGCTGTAACATGTCTCGGCTCCCTAACAGGTGGGCCAGATCATGATCATGGTTCCCTAGACCTATGATACGATTGCTGGAACTATGATGATTGAACGGTGAAGGGGTCTTGTTTCCAGTGAAGAGATGCTTGGGCTGGTTGGCGAGTTTCGTTTCTCTGCTTCTGTCAAATAATAGGCCCGTCGTGGAAACTTTTTGTTTCTCCTCTCTTTCTCTTAAAACTATTCATTATGATCTTCTCTTCCAATTATTGATCTTACACTCGTTGCTTGAAGCCAAGCCGATTTGCCTTTTTTCTTTCTACCTGCCGGCAGGCTCTTTTCTCTTCTCTCTCGCTCTCGCTCAATCTTGCGCTCGACCGTCCAGGTCGCATTCATTTCTTCCATAGCTCAAGTAAGCTCTGTTTTTACCAGGCTCGACTATTACGCTTGACCGAATTTTCTCGACCGCAGGCCGGATTTTACACTACATAGTTAAAGATCTTAATTCAACACTCTATCAACATTTCTATTCGAAAACATCAACTAGCATCACAGAATCAATATGATGTGGAACACGGTAGTCGTTGCGTCCCTGCTCGCCATACAGGTATACGGCGCCCCGAGCACCGTTGTTAGAGAAGTTTTAGGTTCAAGCAGGTCACCGCTGGGGAGGAGGATGGACGAGGCCGCCTACGAATTGCTAGAGAGGAGGCAAAACTCGAGTACTGTATCCCTCAACATGACGCAATGGGACGCCGATACACTTGCGGCCTGCACAGATACACTTTCCACACTTTCTGCCTCTAGTAATCCCTCTGGCATGGCAGTTTGTTATAATATCGTACAGCTCGACACGAATCTAGGCGAGTTTATGGCTGATTTACGGCTCTTCGAAGTATCTCCGCCATCGGGCGCATGGGAAGGAGTTCCTCTGCAACAGATGGAAGGTGGAATCAAATTCAATGGAGCCACCGCTTCCGAGATCAATGGACAACAGGTGGCGTCCCGTGGTATCTCCAGACGTCAAAACACAAGCCCTACTCTTCATCGGACTTATATGATTGTTGGCCGGATCAACGAAGACCAGATGATTCCACCCATGACAATGTACGACTTTCGAACCCCCCTACTACTTCTATTCATATACCTTGCTAACCCAATCTTTAGACAAAAGATAGAGCCGCTAATCATGCCGACCTTCACGCTTACGGCCAAGGACGCCACGGGCCAGTCCATATCTACAATAGTTTCTTCCAACGAGGCCGCATTTGTGAACGGTATTTTCTCCAAGGAAGTTGTCCTGTCAACCTTCGGCCAAGCATCTCTAGCTGTTCAGAATATCACTGCGGAGCTGGAGGCCGGCAGGATCGCGTTCGTTCTTCCCGGCGTTAATCTCCTAATTTTCCCAATCGGCTTGGTTGTCACAAGTTTCTGGACACTTCTCGGAGTCGGCGCTTACGCTTATGGTACATACGAGCGGTACAACTACCGCGAAACTTATCGTAGGAGGAAGGCCATGGCTGGAGGCAAAGCTTATGCAACCAGAATATAGCGGCCGTTTGAATTCAGCAATAAAAACCCGCCTACGTCAGTTACATGATTTCCTGAGAATAGCTCGCTACCAACATAATCCCCAAACATGTGGATGGTTCGGCTTTCTTTCTTCTGTTCATAAAGCTCCATTACTCTTTCTATTGCAAATATTATAATATAGCCATAGCAATAGCACGATGCTCTTTAACCTTCATAATCACATACCACGTAAATGGAAGTAGGATCCCCCCGGGGATATGGCTCGTATTCATCTGTGTCATCTCACAAAACTGACATACTTGATGAGTAGCATCAATTCGAATTGAATGGATGAATTATATTTCTAAAAGTGCGGTAAATATCTATCATCCCTCTTTAACTGTCCCTCGGGCCTCTATGAACGAACCCATGCAGAGTCCTTCTAGATCACCAAGGTTCGGAATCCTTGTAGTTTGTTAGTGTAGCCCACCAACGTCCCCGTGGCAGCAGTTACGTAGGATTAATCCTTCTCGGTAGTATCCGATGACGAAATCCCCTCCGCTCGAGTCCTCGTGGCTGAGCAAAAGAGGCAACCAGGTAGCAATTGACGCCTGGTGTACCGAGATAGGGATAGAACCTTACGATGCTTTCATTTGGCTTTCCCCTGTAGCAACGACGACGCCGTCGACCTCAAAGGTTTCTAAAATCCGGCTCATCGGTGTCTACTTATCGGAGGCACAGGCTATCATCGCCTGACTCCAACCTAGCATTGACAAGTGTCTAGCCTATAAAGCAACGCAGACCATGGTTCTTCTTCGCGGACTATACTATAGAGTTTAACATATGCTGCCTTTCGTCCAAATTGCAAGCCTCCATGGTCATGTCTTCAAATTAGAGGAAATTTGTATCAATGACTCGTTGAGTGCCACCATAAATAAGGTACATCCGACTATTAGCCTAACCTGCTGCATCTAGATAGTCTATCTAGTCTATCTAGTCTATCTAGTCTATCTAGTCTATCTAGTCCATCTAGTACGGTATCTATGGTGCAGATAAATAGATCCCGCCGCCGCCGATGTATAGCCGTCTCAATTACACTAGTATGCCAAGACCATATGCCATGATTCAATCCTACCGCCCCCCAGTCCAGCTAAGCCTCATATTCTACCTAGTCAGGTACTTAGTTAGTCAGTCACCTTGGGCAATGTTACAACCAATCGCAATCGGTTCTTTCCGCGGACACGCCCAGCTGGTACAGCTGCCTGACACAGGTCCCACATCGTATACGCGGGCAGTACTATACGCAGGCACGCAAGATCCCGGCGACCTATACGCGGAAATGAAAATAACTAGTCAACTAACTGAATCGCACGTCACACCCATAAGACTAATGTGGTTCTCATCGAAATTGCTATTCTACCATCCAGAGGTGCTCTTATAGCCGGGGCAATACGCGGAAAGCCTTGAATTTAGGGCGTTGTCTGTCGTATCATTGGAGCTGTACGGTAATAGGACGTATTGGAGGGGCAAAAAACCATTTCTTTTCAAATGATAAAATGTAGAGCAATGACTTATATAAATCAAATGTCCGCTCTCAACCTATATCTAAGATGTCTAGTGTTTTCTGCCCGCTATTACCTATCAAGATAAGCATAGAGGTTTCCACGAGTCGCCACGACGGTCACTTCAACAATCAATATCGAAGCAGTTGACGACTACCAACTCTCTCTTCGGGATATTCATCATAATGTCTTCTACTATTGACAACTGCACCTTAGACACGTGTCCTATATCCGAATCCTTCTACGGCTATCGGCCAAACCTAGGAATCGATATTTTTTTTAGCATTATCTACGTCGCCGTGATTGCTCATTGCCTTTTTATCGCCATTCACAAGCGACAGTGGCTTAGCTACACCGTCTCCGTGCTCATCGGCGCTGCCTTAGAGCTCGTCGGTTTTGCGTCGAGGATCTATGGATATAGCAATCCATTTGTTCGGATTGGGTGGATCATTCAATATTCGTTGATTACCTTCGCCCCCGTCTTCACGAGCGCAGGGTAAGTCAAGTACCGCGGCATACCCTTGCTTCCCAACGGTCACTAATAAAGCTGATAGCGTCTATGTCTGCATTGGGCGGATAGCCGACTACCTTGGTAGAGGCAAATTCAACATCAACCCCAGATTATACGCACGCATATTTATCCCTAGCGACATATTTGCCTTGCTTATCCAGGCTTCCGGTGGCGGTGTCTCTTTTGGCGAAGAACCCGCTCTAGACGGAGGAATATCCACCGGCCAAGGCATCATCATTGGCGGTCTGACCTTACAAGTTGTCTCACTTACCATATTCCTCATACTATTCTGTGGTGTCATCTTACCAACCAACCTTTTTCGTCCTAAGAAATATGGAAAACTAGACCAGGACGACAGGCGAGTCAGAAACTTCATCATATACATTCTTATCGCCATCATTTTGATTATCGGTCGATCCGCTTTTCGAGTTGCCGAATTTTCGGAGGGAATATTCAGTCCGTTAGGTCACAACGAGATTCTGTTCATTATCTTCGATGGTTTCCCAATTGCTATTGCCACTAGTCTCATGGTGATATTTCACCCTATATACATGCTTCCAATCACGCCACGAGCCAACAAATTTGTTGGCCAGGAGCTAAGATTCCTACCCGAAGAGCAGCAGTACTGATACACGTGTCGAAATTTTGGAGGTTCTTTTTGGTTTCGATCTAAACACTAGTTATAAGCTCGCCTTACTAGGTGTATGTCGAGGATAAAGGTGTTTAAGATGGATTATACTTACCTGGGCATTCGAAACGGGCATTTTAGATGGTTTTCCTTTCCTTTCCTTTTCTTTTCTTTTCTTTTCTTTCATATAAACTTTTCTAAATTACTCTATTATGGAGGCTGCCTTCAGATAATCAATTATATATTATGTTTAGATTAGGGATGGAATTATAATATCTAGATCAAGATTTCCTCCCTCGAATTCCTGTACCTGCTCCGCTAAAACATTTGGGAAATTGTTTCTCGTGGGGTAACCGTTGTTTTTGTGTCTCCCAGCAACATGGAAATAATGAGTCTAATTTCCAATAAGCAATGCATTCAGTATACACCTTTAGCGTGACTAACTTAAACACTACATATTGATTATTAAAACTATGAACATGTAAGGAGTGAGTTAACTATTTTCATTTGTATAAACAAGTTATTATCATATAGTTACGGCGGGTAAGGTGGCCTAGGCCCTAGGGAGACTAGCGCACCACCTATGTTAAATATGGTATATATGGAAATGAGTCGTGCCATACATAATGAAATATTTTAGAGTAGGATCTTTAATGTGATTGAAGCTAGAAAGGACAAGAGCAGACAAATTCAACGAAAAAGTGACACACACCGTGCGACAGCAATGACCAGGGAAAAACTAATACCTTAGCACCATCTTCCACTCTAACTGTACAGATTGAGCAGTCCACAGAAAATGCCAATATTCACTCGCCTCTTCCCCATTCCAGCAAATATTCAATGACAGCAGGATGTGGGATTTGGCCTCGGTAGCGGTATGTCATTGACTAAATCAGCACTACTTATACGATCAGCATTTGCCATTGTAATATATATGACCTAGACATATTATTCCATCTCCTCATTAGTGGAGTCAGAGTGCCAACCTTGACCCCGCAGATCTATATCTCGACGATGACGAACGAGTCTCTCCGGGTCGTGGAGAACGGGGTGAAGAAGGATCAAACGAAGGATTAGTTGTGGGAAGAGAGCAGAAAGAGATGCATACAACGATGCCACATTCCGAAGATGGGGTAGAGGGTGAACTGGAGCTGGTGGTGACATTCTTGGCAATGCAGATACTGATGTCGGAACTGGTTCGTTAGACAACGCAACTCTGGTATTGATGGCCCAGGTAGGCATGTTAAGGCGGCGGAAGCTAGGATGCTAACATCGCTGGACTCACTTAGTAGTTGAAATATGTTTCTAAGTCCACCAGCAGAGTGGCGCTTTCCCGAACCCTAGCAGTGTAGGACAAGTAGTGCTGGCCTATGTCTGAGAGTTGGGCATTGTAAATCCCCATCGGGTTCCTAGCATAAAGCAACCTGTAATAAGAAACTAACAATTGCTGGATTGGGCCACTCGAGCTCTAGTTTCGAAAATAAGTCTTACAATAATAATAAGCTCCTAATCTTCTGCTTTGGGCAAAATCCCTTCCCCTTGCAGCATAGGGCTATAGGGGTAGAAAGCCAAGGACCACTCCTCCTTTAATACACCTTACTACCAGACCTTCTATTCTTTTTATTTAGCTAGTCAGTTATATCAAAGGTACTATTTTCAACAGATTTTGTATTGGCGTACGCTGCGATTCTATCAACACCCTACACTATACACTATTCTGGTTCTATGGCAACCTGAGACAGGTGTGAGGTAGGCTATCAATACAATCATCATTTTGTCTATATATTGCAACTATATATGTAAATATGAGAACATCGTCTTTTGAAATATATATGAAGAATAAGCTAAACAGCCATTTCTGCTTGCCGAGTTCGCTACGAGAGTTAGCCGTTTAAATTAGAAGAGTGGCTCGCCCGGTCGCTTGACTAAAGCCGTCATGATAATCTCTAGTTCATCCAGGAGTTCCTCAGCGACACTCAACCAATCCTTGAAAGTCACAATTTCCAGCGTCAGACTATCGCCTTTGACGAACGCCTGCACCTTCCATTCCTTGAGCGGTTCTAGATGAGGGTAAACCGTCTCGAGCCGGCAGTCGGCAAGGCCGAACTTGAGTTCCTCAACATGGTAGACGTCTTGGTGAACGACGGAGTCGAACCAGTCAACGGTCTCAGGCCAAGATGTGCAGTCCCGAACGATCTCTGTCAAGCCCATGCACTCGTACTGGGCGCTAGCAATGTGCTGGTATTGTACATACTCGAGCAAATCCGCGCCTGTCCAGTCACCCTCGAATTTCACTCTCACAGGCACATACTGCCACGTCGGGCCCATGACAGCGTCGGCGTTGGGGAGATCGATGTTGCGACCGCTCACCACCTCGCCGAAGACGACGTCGCGCACGGAAAGGCGGCGCGCGAGGCACAGCGCCCACGCCGCGGTGGGAAGTGTCGCGATGGTAATGTCTTTCAAACGAGCGGCTATATCCACGGTTCGAGTGATCGCTGCCGGTGTCTTTGAGGTGAGTGGCAGACTCGGGCGAAGTACTGTTAGCGAGCTACCCTGCAACAGCTCCCGCCAGTAAGGAACGCTTTGTGGGATCCCCTTTTGTACAGTATGGTATACGAAGGAGGAAAATGAGACAGAATTCCGTGTTGGCTGCCCTTCATACAAGGCGGCAAGTTGACGCAGGAGCCCCGTGAGACAGATCTCGTCGTACTGCGCGTGGGAGATGCGAGTGATCAAACAGCTGTGGTCGTCCTCACCTTGGATAAAGAAGAATTTGACGAAAGAAGAACCCAACGGCATGCGCGTCTGAATGTCTGCGTCACATAGTTTATGGACAAATGAGTCTAGATCTCCTTCGATGTCATATTGATCGATGGCGACATTCAGTGCTTCGATCACGACGCCGTAGCACTTGCCGGCGACCTCGACAAACACTGTTCTTAAGATCTCATTCTTAGCTACGAGTTCTTGACAGCTTTGGAAGAGCTTGGTTTTCTCCACGGTCCCAGAGAGGTGGAAAAGCTCATATCTAGCCGAATAGCGAGGAAGCTGCGTTGTGCCCTTGACCGCGACTTGTTGCAAAGGCCGTGTTGGTAAGACATCTATAACTGTGAGGTCGTCCTGGAGAAGCATCGGCTGTATGGTTTCAGTGACGAAAGCCTTGGCATTGTCCATGCCGAGCAAAGAGAAAGGAGTCGAATTAAGTGGAGACAATTCGGACGATGTCACGTTTCTTTCCTTGAGAACATTGGCCATTTCGTAAAGGGTGCGGTATTTGAAGATTTCAGGTACCGTCAATTCCATTCCCTTAGCCCTCAACTCCGATACTAACTTCATCGACCCAATCGAGTCACCGCCTAGCTGAAAGAAGCTATCGTTAAGTCCAATCTCCTCCTCACTTGTCGACAATATCCTGCTCCATATCTGGCGTAGGACCTTTTGTTTTGTCGAGCTGGCGGTCACCCGTTTCTGCTTCAAGCTAGGCCTGGAGGTTTGCCGACGTGATTTCTCAATTAAAAAAATCTTTCCATCGTCGGTGTATTTTGCTAGCTGTTTTGTTCGGTACAGGGTTCCCTCGAGGAGTTCGCTCGCCTTCACAGGATCCCTAGCGTGCTCCATCTGAAGATGGGCCGTACTTCTCACCAGCAATTCTCCTACGGCGCTGACAGGTACGAGGCGCTCCAATTGGAGAGGATCCACGATCCAGGTCTCAGTGGCAAGAGACTCGGAAGGGACAAGAGAAGAACCGATTAGACTAGAACCGCCTTTGCGACTAAGTTGCACAAGCTCGTTGATGTCTTCGTCTAACACCACGTCGAGTTTGCCGCATTGTAAGCTCGGGTTTTCGATAAACTTCTGTGTAAGTCGTGCGAGTTGGGAAAGGATTCTATTCATCTGAGGTGTGGCCACCGCTTTCGAGTCGAAACTGGCCATAATAAGGAACCCCTGAGGGTCTAAAGAACACACCAGCATCAGCGCGTATGTGTTGAACTTGAGCGCTTCTTGGGCCGCCTCTGTATCGCCAGCAGGTACAAATCCGTCGGCTAGTTTTTTCTTATTGTTCTCGGCGATTGCGCCATCGGTGCTGGGATGCATAACTATACCCGTCCGCAACTCGCAGGCCTCGCGTGCGTCCGGACTAAGGCGTCGGATATGCTGCAGGCCAAAATGTTCATGCGGAATACCAGCGACGGAATTATCGTGAATCTCTTGCAGATACTCTGTTATTGTTGCGTCTGGATCTACTGTGACGCGAACAGGCACCGTGGCGATCATCGGACCCTCGATCTCCTCGACTCCAGGGATCGAGGCATTGCGTCCTGTAAGAGTTTCACCAAACACAACGTCGCCCGAGGCCGTATATTTCGATACTAGAAAAGCCCAAGCCCCACGGATGATTGTAGCTACTGTCGTGCCCGTTGTGATTTTCCCGGTAGGGACATAGTGTTCTAATAAGGAATCAGCCTGTTGCTGGTAGCCTGGCCATGGCAAAGCAGGAAACTGTTCGCCGGTGGCGCCGGCGAGGCGTTCGCGCCAGTATTCCTCCGACTTATTTGTGTCCATCTCAAGTAAGTACTTAATAAAGTGCTTGAAATTCGCAGGCCGCTCCGTCGAATGCCCATCATGTGCCCTGTTGATACGGTCCACGACGAGGGGCATACTCCAACCGTCATAGAGCGCGTGGTGCATCGTCAAGATAAAGTAGACCTTTTCCTTACTTTCCTTGTTACAGACTACACCATACCGAACTAAAGGTTTCCCTAGGCCCACTGGGATGTTCCTGTCGTTCTCTAAGTACTCATTTAGACTTTGTCCTGGTGTCGATTCATATGCGAAATCGTCTTTGATCACCACTTGCATCAGCCCATGTTCAGGTGCTTGAACAATCCTAGTACGAAGGATAGGGCAGTCGATCGAAGCGTTGCGAAATGCTTTAAGTAGATCTTGGGCCGCCGCCTCGTCCACGAGTTCCACCACACGCTGAGCAACATAGGCTTCGCTGATTTTAGCAGAGAGCGCCATGAGACCTTCTTGGAGTGGTGTGCACGGATATATATCTTCTATCTCGCTAGCATCGATATCGCAAAATGCCGCGCACTCGGTTCGCGCAACATCTTCCGTCCACCGAGCGCTGAGGAGTGAAAACGCCGGAATTTCGACAGTACCTTGCTTAGCGCCGTCCTTTGCTACTACGGCCATCTCCGATAATACCGGATTGCTGAATATGCCAGCGACGGTCAGGGAGATATCTCGTGTCCGCGCTTCGGCGACTAGCTTCATCGCTCGAAGCGAGTCTCCGCCAATGGCAAAGAAGTTGTCGTAGGCACTGAGATTCATATCTGTTCCAAGTACCTTGCGCCATATCTCCACCAACTTGATTTCCATGATAGTGGAAGGTTCTCTCCTTGGAGTAGTCGCGGCGGCGTATCCAGCAATATCCCTTCGGCTTAACGAGGACCCTAGTTCTCGTAGACGTTTACGGTCTGTTTTGGCAGAGACCAGCAAGGGCATGACCCGTAAGGGGATGTAGACTGCCGGAATCATGTATATCGGGAGGTCTTTGGATAGGAGGCTGTTCATGTTCGCAAGCGCATCTTGAACCTGCGGAGAGTGAGAGCCGACAAGAGACTCCGACTCGGATACTAAACCGGCCCGCTCAGCAATAAATGCGGCCAATGTAGGCTCACCCGACGACCCTCCTGGCTTGATGACTTCAATGGCTATGCGAGTTCCTGGGGGCAACTTATCCCTCATGTTATATTCAATCTCGGCGAGCTCGATTCGCTGACCACGGAGCTTCACTTGCTGGTCGGCACGTCCAACGAATAGGATCGTGCCATCCGTATCGTACCTGACTAGATCACCAGTCTTATATAATCTCCCCTCGCGGCCTGGGTGCGTGGGGCTTCCGGCTAGAAGCCATTTTGGATCATTGATGAAGACAGTTGCAGTTTTCTCGGCATCGCCCAAGTAGCCTGGTCCCACTATCGGGCCTTCGATTAGAAGTTCGCCGACGGCGCCGATGGGTACGAGCTGATCATGGTCTGTAGGTTCGACGATCCAGGTTACGGCGCCTACACCTCTGCCGATACTTATGTGCGGCTTGTGAGATTCGGCACCGACATCACTATTCACAGTACAACCAACAGTACATTCAGATGGCCCATATGCATTGACGACTTTGGTGGTCTTACTCCAGATCGCAGAGTCGCCAGCAGAGATAGCCTCACCTCCCAAGCCAAGAACCTCGAGCGATGGAATGATATCTAGCTCAAGAACTCGGGCCACAGAAGGTGTCATATGCGCCATATTTATATTCATTTTGCGGATGGCACCACTCAAGTCGTTTACTCGATCAGCGTCAGAAGGGATGCAGAGACAGCCTCCGACTAATAGAGTGCAAAGCATGCAGTCGATGCACACGTCAAAGGCGTACGATGCAAAATCAAGTACCCTAGAGCGTGCTTCATAACCGACCGCCCCAGCGCGGGGAACTGCACCGCTCGTGTAGTTTTCGTGAGAGACTATCACGCCCTTGGGTTTCCCGGTACTACCCGAGGTAAATTGTATGTAAAGATTCGTGGTTGGTGGTACCTTGGGCAATTCCAAAGGCGTCTGAACTTCTTCTAGTAGTTGTTGCGTCAGGGTAAGACGAGTTGCATTAGGGGCAATGAGACTTCCGAGACCCTCCTGCAACTTTGACGTGATGAGTAGGGTTGCGCCGGTTTGCTCAACGATGGTCCGTAACCTGCCTTCCGGTTGGCTAGGATCTGTAAGTGCGAACGTTCCACCAGCTTTCATAATAGCGAGAACTGCGATAACGGTCCATCGAGACTTTTCGAAACACAAGGGCACAATAGTCCCCGGCACGATGCTAAGTGCGACCAGTCTTGTAGCTAGTAGATCTGATAGGAAATCGACATCGTGATATGTGAAGTTACCATCCCAAGATTCAATAGCAAGATCTTTCGGCTTCTTTTGTACCTGCTCCCTGATCATATCATGTATACAGGTCTCTATATTAGGAGGAAGGGGTGAGTTCCAACTCCATAGCTGCTCCAGCTGCTCAGCAGAAAGGCCATCTATATCAGTGGGCGGGGTTGAGAGACTGGTGGAAGCGGCCTCGTCTGTTACCGAGAAGTCGTTGAAGCCGTTGGCTATGACCTGAGAGGTCATGGTGGTTTGTTGAACCCAACCGAAGCGAATGATCGTTAAGCAGGTGATCTCACGGTATTATTAGGTGCTGAATAGTATAGGTGATGGATCTGCACTCATGTCAAGGTTGTTCGTCTCCTAGATACTTTCGTTAGACGAGCCTTGAATCGTAGAATAGGACTTCAAGAGTTAAGATCTAGTTGAAACTTGAAAATACAAATAATCGATCAGGAGAGACGAATGAAGAACGACGCAGCCATGGCATGATATATGGGGGTCTGATAGACCCATATCCAATACTACCGACAGCGGTGCCTCTGCGCGAAGGGACCTACCATTTCGAGGTAACCAAATACAGCTCACCGGGGTTGGTTGCCTGATGCAGTCCACACGTTTTCACGCTTCGCGTGGGCGCAACCATGCAAGAGTCTGATCAGATGCAGGTGACCCGAAGCCGGCCGGTCAGGCGCCGCCTTGCTTCGGATCTGATAACTTTAAAACGGATCTGATAACCCATGATGGCAAGTCTGGGTCTTTAGACTGCATCAGATCGGGGCTTGGCAACCCACCTTGACCCCATCCTGACTCCATTTTGCCTTTCTCTACATTAATGTAATGGTGTAAGACTTGTGTCGTAGGGTGGCACTTATGTACTAGACTTACTAGTCCAAAGTGAAGTGCCAAATCATCTCTAGCCTCTCACGAGCGAATTCGTATAGTAGTACTATAGAGGGAGGACTGAAAATTTTTGTACATCGATGAGTAACGCTAGGAGCGAGAGAGGAAGGGACGGGGGTGTTCAAGAGGGACTAAGCATCGAACCTATTCCCATGAAGTAGGTAACTCTAACTTGTAAGTTAACTTTGCAAGTTAACCTGTGAGTGTAAGTGATTGATGGGGATTTGGATCTGATAAGATAAGATAATCAGATCAAGAAAAAATATTACCTATTATACCTGTCTGTAGTCTGGTGTGCTGTGCTGTACAATATGACACTCTATGTGATACCCACAATCTAGAAATACTAGACTAAACACATAAGTTAGTAAAGAAGTCGAAGAGAATTCTTATAGTTGCCTGTTTGCGCCGTCCGATTTCGGACCGCGTTACATAAAACTACAGGCGCTTTAAATTATCATTATTTCCTGACTTGCTTGCTTGTTACCAATTAGTGGGGTGTCAGTTGACGATGGGTCACCACTTACACAGGTACTACTTACCTTTGCGAATATACCTTATTGCATTTAAAAGTCCGGTATTATCCAAGTTGAATACAACCGAGTAACCATGAATATGGTGACTTGGGTTATAGGAGTGTGCGCTATCTCTATTGAACTCGTGCCATGTACGCAGGCGAAAATAATTAGGTCATTGTAGAAGTAGACCTCTTACGTCATGCCGTTGTTCATGGGGGTTCGTTCCTGAAAAAATGGCGCATACCAGCGAGCAGAGTGGAGGTATATGTTGTGCCCGGCCCTCATGAGGTTATTGATGACGGTGCAATTCGACATATCGAAATTGGCGGGGCTTTTTAGTTGGGGGCAAAAGGGGGCAAACCCTTAGTACCCCGTACCTAATCCGTCATTGAGCTTTAGAGCATTTAAAGTGTTAGAGAAAAAAACGTCTCTTCATCACCCGGTTTAGCTATTACCAAGATGAGAAAACGGTTAGCGGTGTGGGCAGATTCAACTAACTTAGGAGAGCTTTTTTTATTCATTAGTGTAAAAGGTGCGTAATCAACGTCAGTATGGCTGGCATGGATTTACGTACACGTACACACACAACTACCTACCTGTGTACACTAGGCAAGCCAAAAACACGTGACGCTACCTCTCGTGGTGGCTGGCGTGGGAATGTACATGATGCATAGTAGGTATCTACTTATCGGACAAGGCAGTACCTTTATTATAAACGACCTACCACCAACCGTTTGAAACTGAAGGACAGATCCGACCTTGTTCACCGTAACGATCAATCAATAGCCATCTTACCAACCTCCATTTGGCGACCATTTTACAAAGACAGGTACAACCATCCGTACAGAGCATAGCCAAGGCACAGCGAGGGGAATGATATCGATAAGATAACAACGCAAGCTCGCGCAGCAACACCAGTAGCAATAGCAATCGCGTCCAACAAGGGCGCTTCTACTACTCCTCTCCCATCGACAAAGTTGTTGGGAGGGGGCTTCAGGCTCGTATAGGACGAGTCTGTCGTCTTTATCTGTTGCCCGTGTCTTTTGTCGCCGATTGTGTCCATATTATTCGCACACATACACACCCAGAGACACCGAGACACACAGACAAGGATATTTATATCTATAATAGGTATATACACGCATACATACACATACGTACATCCTTATTTATTCGGTATAGACCACGGAGGAGGACAGGATTCCCTTCTCATCGAAGCTACTGTTAATTGCTTGCCTACTCCTACGTTCCGTCCTTACATCATCTCGGCGGGAGCCTCACAGGTTACGCATCACGCCTCTCGCATTCCGCATTCCGCATTCCGCATTACGATTCACGATTCACAGATTACAGCCTACGGGTTGCGGGCTTGCGGGCTTGCGCCGATAATGGCCGACGAAGATGTACAGATGACAACAGCGGCCACCACGACGGCGACAGCGACAGCGTCGCGAACACCGTCCCGTCGCAATGCTGACCGTCGCACACCGCGCTTCAGCTGGAACCTCGCCTACGAAGAGACCTTCTTCCGGTCGCTCTGCGAGTCGATGCAGTTAGGCTACAAGGATAGCCACAATTTCAAGGCTGGCGCCTGGGAGCGAGCTGCTGTTGCGTTGCGCGACAGACACAGTGCATACCCCGAGAAGAGCCACCTCATCAACAAGGCCGACAATGCGCGCAAGAAGTTCCGCATGTGGAGGGGTCTGAGGGAAGACCCCGACTTTCTGTACAACCCAAGCACGCGCATGGTCACCGCCAGTGAGGAGGCCTGGGCGCGACACTTCGAGGTGAGTTATCCATCTTCCTGTGTTATCAGCCAATTGACCCGTCGTCTGGCCTGGGGCTAACCCACAGCTACTTCCCGTCATGTAGAAAGAGCCGTTATCGAAAGCCTTACGCGGCCGGCCCTTCGACCATGAAAACTACATGGAAGTCCTCTTCCCAGATGTCGTGGGGTCCGGTGGCGCACCGAAGCGCATCATGAAGCCGAGGCGCAGGAATCCCGATGGCTCCATGCCACCGCGCCCGAGCGAGGTCGACACATCCACTGTCGATCCTACCCTGGACTCATCTACCTCTTCCGCCATCTACAACCCGACCTCCTCCCAAAACCCAGTCCAGCAGATGCAGCCGCCGGCACAGCAGCTTCCCCCACCCTCCTCTTCTCAAACACTCCAACGCGCACCTTCTACCATTATACCCCCGCGCGCATCCGCAGCCAACAACACAAATGCCCTCACGCCGCCTGATGAGACGACACCAAATACACAATCGCGCAAGCGACCCCATCCCGACTCTTCTCCAGCTAATCCCGAGAGGCGCAGAGGCAGGCCTTCGCGCTTCGCCCCCAGCTTCTACAATCAGCACTCCGCGTCTATCATTCCCACCGCTCCCACCAGTGCCTCCTCTTCCTCCTCCGCTGCGAATCCCAGCCACCCCACACCTCCCGCTCAAATTCCTGCTGGGCTTGTCGAAAACGGTATCCTATCATTGGCCGAGGCACTTAAGGCTCGCGCTGCGCCCAGATGGCCTGAACAAGCAGTTGAGATCCTCTTTCGCGAATTCGCCGACGAGGACCCGGATTTGCAATTAAAAATTGCCGAGAAAGCACTTACTGATGACAACAAGGCCATGGTTTTCGTCAAGATGACGCCTGTGTTGCGACGCCACTGGGTCAGCAGACTCAGAGAGGTTCACATGCGAAACCTGGGTGGAGGTGGCCTCGGTTTGGGAAGAGTTGGCGAGGAGGCTTCTTAGCGCACAGCCTTAGCACTACTATTCACATCAAAACTCAACATGCCTACGTACGATATTTACGGTTACTATGCCACATATTCTCAAGGGTGGTATCTAAACAATGTCTAGCAGCGCTATAAAAATCACAACCCCCCAGACGACGACGTAATTATCTAAGGTTATACGGCAGACAATACATACTAGATACCAGGAAGGGAAGTTCAAATACGATAATGGGTAAATATGGAACACCGAGACGGTGACAAAATAAGGGTTCTTTTATTTTGCGCCGGGGTTGGCGCCTGTATGTTCTGACGGGATCCTCTCTCTATCTCTATGAAGATTTCCGGGGGGGAGGGGGGAGAATTTAACATCTGAATCGAATGTAAGAATGACATCTGGAACATTGTTATTTGCACATGCCTATCTTACATTATGGACCTAGAATTTAGGTTACTTTATTACGTGAGCGTACTAACGGCCGAAAATACCCTCGCTGCTCCAAGGCACTCCTATGTATCCGTGTTCAGAGCGCTGCCTAGATGGCCAAGTTAAATCCATTCAGGCCTGCACAGGTACCCTGTCCATTTGCTACGCCAAGGTATACCACTTGTTGGTAGTTTAAGTCATCATCACTCCAATACTTTCCATATACACAGATATCATGTGTTCTTCTATGTGCTCTTTGCCATTTAGGAGTTATACTACCTAATCTGGAGGCCACCTACACTAGCTGCCAATTCCTATTATTCTGGCCGCTAGGTATATTACCATATATCTTATTAAATAAATACCTCTGCCTTATTAACTATATAATAAAAGTAACTAATGTCACCTATAAGTTATTAAGCTATATAGGTTAATAAGCTATTTTTTTACACTTTTTATATATTACCTTAAATAATTTAATTATAATATTTATTTATTAAAAGTTTTTATATTATATTTAAGCTTATTATAAATATTATTATATTTTTAATTTATATATAATATAGTTTATAATATAATTTATAAATAAATTATAATAAAATAAAAATTTTAAAAATATTATTAAAAAAAATGTTATAAAATAATAAAAAAAACTTTTAAATTTTTTATTTTATTATAATTTTAAAATTATTAATTATTAGTTTATAATATTAAAATTAACAAAGTTATTTAAATATTATATAATATATATAGTTTTTTTTATATAGCTTATAAAAGTATTAATTAGCTTATAATAATAATTTGTTTATATTATATATTAGCTTAATTAATTAAGTATTTAATAATTTGTTTTTTTTTTAAAAAGTTAATATTTTTTTAAATAATAAAAAATAATACTATATATTATAATAGTTTTAATAATAGTAATATAATTAATTAACTAACTTTATTTTATATTAAAAACTAATATATAATATTTAAAAAAAAAACAAAAAACAAAAACTAAGTTAATATAAACAAACTAAGGGTAGCGCTATATAATAACGCTACCTAGCTATAATATAAGCTATATAATAATTTAAATAAATAACTTTAATAATAGTTAATAGCTTTGCTATTAACTATATTAAAATTATTTTATTTTTATTATTATTTTACTTAATACTATATTATTTTTAGTAAATTTTATTAAATTAATATAATAAATATTATAATTAACTTTATTTTATTTAGTTTTTTTAAGCTAATAGTTATAAAAACAATTTAGCTATTTAATATATACTATTAACTTAACAGTTTATTAATTAGTTTATTATAATTAGCTATTAACTATTTTATTAACTAAGTTATAAAACAAATGCTAGTTTAATATAAATATTTTACTTAAATTTATAAAAATAAAAAGTTTTATTATTTAAACTAAACTTTTTTAACTTTTTTTTTATATTATTAAAGTAATAGTATATATAGCTTAGTTTTATTTATAATATATTATTACTAATAATTAATAAGTTTTTAAATATATTATAAAAACTTAAATATTAAATAAATTTATAAAATAATAATAGCTAAAGTTTTTTTATTAACTATTTTATAAAAAAGCTTAATTTTTTTATTATTAATATATTTATAGCTTAGTTTTATTTATTAAATATATTTTTAGCAAGCTAAATTTTATATTATAGTTTAAAATTTAATATTATTAAAAATAATAACTTATTATTAGTGACGGTGGTGTGGCTGTGCTGGCAGCACAGCCCCATAACTACACCATCAGCCACAGCACACACATACCTGTGTGTGTGTGCCCCACACACACTTGTTCCTTCTTTTCCCTTTTCCTTTCTCATACGTAGATTCTATACAAATAGAGTATTCTATTACAAAGCCACACCTTCTGTAATTACCTAACCGTAACAATCTACATATTACCTATTTATCTTATAAAGCATATTAAAACTGCTTTTTAATATATTTCTAACAAATAAACAAACAAACTAACAAACAAACTAACTAACTAGATTAAACATATATTTATTATAGCATATACTATAAAAAAGCAAGCCATTTTTAAAAAAGCTGCCTGTAAAAAGGTGCGGTTTTTTATAAACAATTTATAATAAAGCATCCCCTGCAAAAAAAAGGTGCTATAATTAAACGCTAGACAATAATCCTTAATTATATCCCTTATTTAAGTCCTATATATAGCTTATACTACAATATTTAATTATATAAACAAGGATTATAATAGCAACAAAGCTATTAACTTCTACGCTTATATACTAGACTTTAAAAAGCAAGCAAAGAACTATAAACACATAAAGTAATACTACTATAGCCTTAAACAATTAAACGTTTAGGCTAATAACCTTAAGCAATACTTTACAGCATTATACCTTAAAAAAAATAACCTTGCTTTTTTATTTACTGCTTTAAGCCCTAAGTACAAAATTTTAATACCTAACTTTAATAGATTTATAAATAGGGCTTTTTTTTAAATGCTAATAAATAACCTTAATATATTATAGGTAAAGTTTAAACTTTGTATGCTAATAATATAAGCGTTTTATTAATAGGCTTGTAACTTATATAACCTTTTTATATAAAGCAAAACTAATTTAAATACTTTTATTTATTAAAGTTATTTTATATGCTAAAAAAAAAATAATAAAATTAACTAATTAAAAGTATAAAAAAAAAAAAGTCTACCTTTTAACCTAACTGCTTATAAAAACTATAATAAGGCATATAACTGCTTTGCCAAAAAACTTTTAGATATAAAAGCTAAATATAGCCAGTTTAACAATTAGCTAATTTTAGCAAACTAAACTATAGTTAACCTGCTAAACTATAGCATAAACTTAAACGTTATAATAAAACTTAATAATAAGAACACTTATTAATTAATAAAAGTTAATATTTACACCTTTTATACTAAAAAAAAAAAAAATAATATTAGCTTTAAAGTATAATATAAAAAAATAACAAACCAGCTTATAACTAATAATAACTAATTTGCTAATAATATAGCTAAAATAACTAAAATTAAATCCTATTTAAAAAGTAAAGCTGCTTAGCGCTTACAGTTATACCTAGCTAACACCTACTTTAAAAAGCTAGCAACCTTAGCTATATTATTTACATACTTTTAAAATCAGTACTATAACGTTAATACTATAAAAAAGTCTAAAAAAAAATAAAAAAAACTATACCTTAATAGCTACAAACTTAGCAGATTTGTTAAGTTTAAAAATAATTTTGTTTGCCTAGCAAGCAAAACTAGCTTATAAAAAAGTAAATAGTTAAAAAAATTTAAAAATCAATTTTTTTTTTGCCTAATTATAAAAACTTTTTTAAAATACTTTAAAAACAAAAGGTATAATAAGTTTTTTTGGTATACTACTTAAATAGCATACCATTTATACGCAGAAAACAAGAAATATACTACTATATATAAAGCTAAAGAAGCAACTATAAGTTTAAAAACTATTAATAATACTACTAGCATAAAAACTACCGGCAATACTCTTAGTAAAAGCATTAGCACTACTTAATAAAGCAATAGGCTAGCTTATACTGCTTCCGCCGGCTTTAAAGCAAAACTATATAACTTAACCCCTAAAAAAATAAAAAAACTTATATTAAAAAGCAAGTGCTTTATTTATAAAAAGCAAAGCTATATTATTAAAAATTACCTTAACTAAATTAGTTATAAAACCTTAAAAACTTATATTATAGCTATTCTAGCATAATATAGCATATTATAAAATACTTTTACTACTAAAAACCAAAGTATAAATAAAACTAAAAAGCAAGTAAAAAAATAACTTTAGAAAAATTAGACTTTTGTTTAAAAAACATGCCCTAAAATCAAAATAAAAAAAAAAACATAGCAAATAAATATCTAAAAAAAAAATCCCTTTTATATACTTATATAATAAACAATAATAGACTTTTTTTAACTACTTATAATTTTTTTAAAAATATAAAAGCTAGTTTATATATAGCTATAAATACTTAATTAGCTATAAAAGTAATCTACTTATTATAACCGCTTATAATTATATAGTTTTAACCTTATAGCATAATAAAATATAATAGTAAAAACAACTAAAATATTTATAAAGCTTTAAAGATTATACTAAAAGTATAAAAATAGACTTTTTAATAAATACTAGCGTTTATTTTTAAAATATAGTACAATATTATTTTTAAAAAACTATAGTTTAAAAAACATAACGTTTTATTAAACTATAAGCAGTATAAACTTTTATTTCTACTTAGCCTACTAATAAGGCATAATTTTAACTGCTATATCCTTATAAACAAAGCTAACACTTGGTTAAAGCACTTTAGTTACTAGCAAAACTTAAATAAAAAAAACGCTAAACTAAATAAAAAGCTAAAAAAAAAAAAAAAACAAAAAAAAGCTATACTAGCTAGCAATTTTTAATAAAATTAACCTAAAGTAGTTGCTATTATAAAGCAAGGTAACCTTATAGCTAAAAATATTGCTAAAATAAAATATAACTTAAATAATATACTTTTACTACTTAAGTTTATAAAAAAGCCTGCAAAAAAGCAAATAAAACACATATAAACTTAAGAAGGCATTTTTACTAATTAGCAAAAAAACATATAAAGCTTATATTATATAAAATATAACAGCATAAAGTAGTATAAAAAAAAAATGCTAAAAAATATATTTATTATTAATATAATTGCTTTTAAGTTTATTATATATTACAATAAGTTTTATAATAAAATATAAGTTATAAGTATTTATTAGGTAGATAAATTAATTAAATAACGCTAGAAATAAAAAGCAGAAAACTTTTTAAAAAAAAAAAACAAAAAATTAAAAAAAAAAGCCTTAAAACTTATACCAAAAAAATACTATAACCTACTCCGTACTTTTAATAAAGTTAACTTAAATACTTTGCTATTTAACTACTTATATATAAATTATAAAATTAAGTTTATTAAAAAAAAGTTGCTAAAAAACTTTAAATATAGCTTTTTATATAAAATATTATTAAATAAACTAAAAGCTATAAAAAAGTACTTAGTAAACAACTTTTATAAAAGTTTTATTAAACTTAGCAATATTTTATTTATATCTTTTATCTTATTTATAAAAAAGCTTAATAGCAGCCTACGCTTTTATATAAACTACTATAAGTTAAATAAGCTAACTAAAAAAAATTAATACCTACTACTTTTAATTAAAAAAACGCTAAGCTATATTGCTAAAATAAAAATTTTTATTAAAATTAATATATAACAGGTATTTTACTATATATAAGTATACCTAAGCCAAAAAAACCTTACTATATTTTATACCTATTATAAAATATACTATTACTATATACTACTGTTTAGTTTAATAAATAGCCTGTTTATATTTTAACAGTATATTAATAATACTTTTTTTAATTACTTAAACAACTTTTATAGTATATACGTTAATAATATTTTAATTTATTTTAATAATATTAAAAAGTACTATATTTATGTTAAAAAGGTTTTAAAAAAACTATATAGCATTAAATTATAAGCAGACTTAAAAAAATTAGAATTTTATATAACTAAAATAAAGTTTTTAAAGTATATTATAATAACTAAAAATATTATAGTAGATTTTGCAAAAGTTAATATAGTATATAACTAAAAAGCTTTAGCTATAGTAAAAAGCATATAATTATTTTTAAAGTTTTATAACTTTTATTAAAAGTTTATAAAAAACTATAGTAAGGTAGCTACCTTTTTAAGTTAATTAATAAAAAAAAATATACTTTTTTAATAGATTAACTAGTATAAAAAAGCTTTTTATAAGCTTAAGCTATTACTAACTATAACTTTTATACTATAACATTTTAATTTTAACTTTTTTACTAAAGTAAAAACTAATTTATTAAATAACGTAGCAGCTAGTATATTATTACAGCTATATAGCAATATTTAATACTTGGTAATATTTTATTTTAAAACATTATAAAATGCAGAATTAAACTATAGTATTTTTAATAAAAAAATATTAGCAATAATACTAGCGTTTAAAAAGTAGCAACTTAAACTAATTAATATATATACTAGCTTATTTTTAGCTATTATAAACTACTAAGTACTTAAATATTTTAGCAAAAAAAAACAATTAAATTTATAATAAGCTAAATAAGCTATATTATTTGTAAAATATAACTTTTTAATAATATATTAGCTAAAAAAAAAAAACGTTATAGCTAATATAATATTATAAAAATAAAAAAAGCTTTAAACTGCCTAAAAAAAAAAAAAAGCATAGCGCTATATAGCCTTGTTTAAACTAATATATAACAAAGTTCTAAGCTAAGTTTATATAAATAAAACAGTTATAATTTTTAAGTTCTATTTTTAAGCCGAAGTAAAAGTATTAACAGGGCCTTAACTAGTAAATAAAGTGCTATATAAAAACCATACTAACTTTAAAATAAAAATTTATCGCTAAAAAACTAAGGCAGATAAAAAAAACAACTTATAAGCTATAGCAAATAAACTTACTACCTATAAAAGCAAACTAATAATTTCTAACTTATTTTATTTTTAAATAAAATTAATTAAAAAAGCATATAATTATATGCTAATAGCCTACCTAAAAAAAAAAAAAATATATAGCCTAATATCTTAGCGCTATTAATAGCTTAAGCTAATAAATAATTATAGTATATATATAGCAAACTATTTAAACTGCTAACTTATAAAAATACCTAAAAATAAAACGCTAAAAAAGCTATATTTATTACTAATACTAAATTATATTTAGCAATACTTAGTAATAAATTTTAAGCAAATATTAAAAAATAAAAAAAAATTTAATAATATATTTATTATAGTAAACAAACTAAAAAAAAAAGCATAAACAATTTTATATACTATATAAGCTACTTTAAAAAACGCTATAAAAATATACTACAAAAAACCTTTTTATGTTTTTAGCATTTTAATAACTATTATATCTAATTATAACCTTTAGTTTATATTAGCGTTTATAAACAAGTTATATAAATTAATAAAAGTTACTTATACTTTAGCTTTTACTAGTTATTATAAAATAATTAAACAAATAAAAATTATAAACAAGTATTTTAATTAATAACTATAACTATATATAAATTATTATTAAAATAACTAGTTAAATAAAATATTAGTAATAAACTATGCCTAAGCTACGCTTTTATATAAATTAACAAAGTTAACTTTTTACAAAGTAAAAATAGGTTTTTTTATGCTATTTTATTTCGATTAAAAAAATAAAACAGTAAAAGCAAAGTTAAAAAGTTTTTTAAACAAAAAAAAAAAGCTAAAAAAATATATGCAAAATAAAGCTAAAAAAATTGCTAACTTTATAAATATTGCTAAAATATACCTAACTTAAATATAAAACTAAATAACATAATAAGTAAACTATATATAGCATAAGCTTAATTTTAACGTTAAAAACTATATTTTTATTATAAAAAAACAGTAATTATAAAAAACTAACAAACTATTAAATAAGTTAGATTATTTAATAACTTAGCAAAAATATAAAATCTATAAACATAAAAGCAATATTTTTTTTTTAAAAGTACTTATATTATAAAAAGCTACTAACTAATATTATATAAATTAATTACGTAAATACTTTAACAACTTTTTTCTAAAACAAAAAGCAAAAAACCTTAAAAAATAGATTATTAAGCTTAAAAATAAAAAAAAGTTTATTATAAAAAAGGTTAAAACTTTTAAGCTATACTATAGCAGGCTATAGTATTAAATAAAATAAAAAAATTAAAAAGTTAATAACAAATAGTATTTAGCTAAAAATTTTAAAAATAGTGCAAAATTGCTAAAAAAATTTTATAATATAAACCCAGAAGCCTTAAAGCTACTAATATAACTAAACAGATAATTAGAAGCTACAAAAAATAACAAATTTAACAAACTATATATAAATAACAACAAAGCATAAGCAAAAAAAAAACAAAATATAAAGCAAAAAAATATATAATACATAATATATTAGTATATAGTATACAAAAAACATAAATAAAATCTATATATTAAATAAATTAAATAAAGTTATATTTAACAAGCAATATATAAAAAAACCTATATAATAGCGTAATAAAATAAAGGCCTAGACTGTAATAATATAAGTAAAAACCTAAAGTAATCCCTTTTTTTACTAAAAAGTAGTTATTTAAAAGTCTAAAGTTCTGCAGTTTAATTTACAGACAAGTTAATTTTTTTTCAGAAGGAGGTAGTAACAGTAATATAGCTGTGCTAGCAGCATAGCCCCACAACCACACCATCAGCCACAGCACACACATACCTGTATATATATGCCCCACACACACTTATTCCTTCCTTTCCCTTTTCCTTCCTCATACGTAAATTCCATACAAATAAAGTATTCTATCGCAAAGCCACACCTTCCATAATTACCTAACCGTAACATTATTAGCTATTTTTTATATGCTATTTTAAATTTTTTTTAAAATAAGTTTTAAAACTTTTATTTTTACTTGTTTTATAGCTATATTTATATAAATACTATTATAACTAGCTAAAATAAGCTAATAACTACAGTTTTTTTAATAATTTTAGTTTAATTATATTATACTTTATTATTTTACTTAGCTAGTTTTATTTATAGTATTTTATTTTAATATTTATTATAATTTTTTATTTTATATTTAAAAGTATTTTATATTTAATTTTAATTAAAAATTTTAAATTTTATTTTATATATATAAATAAAAGTAAAAAGTAAAATAAAAATAAAAAGTAACTAATAAATAAGCAAAATAAAAATATAACTAGTAAAAAAAAAAAAAACTAATTTAATAAATATTATATAATAATATATATTTAATAATAAAAAAAAATTATATTATAAATTTATTACCTTATTATTAGTTAAAAACTTTATTTTAAAATTATAAAAAGTAAAACTGCTATTTATATTAAAGTAAAAACTTAATAGCTTTAAAAAAAATAAGCTTATTACTTAAAAAAGCTAGCTTAAAAAGATTTTTAGCTATATTTAAAAAACTATTTATAAATATAATTTATAAAGTATAACCTAGCTAAAAATTTTAACTTTTAAAAAAATAACCGGAAATATTATATATATTAATAGCAAAACTTAAAAAATTACTAAGTTTATATATTTTGGTTAAGCTATTTATTAAAAAAAAAAAAAAAAAAAAATTATTTACTTTACTTATATATTAAGTTTACTTTAGCTTAATTTAAAAACAACTTAAAAACTTAAAAATTTATTATTATAAAGTTTAAAAATTAAATAAATTAAAACTTAATATTTTAAGCTTAAATATAAATATTAATTTAAAATGCTATAAATATTTTTTAATTAGTTAATATTTTAAGTAAAATAGTTAAATAAATAGTTAACAAAAATAAAAAATTAATAAAAGATATTTAAATAAATTATAAAAAAAAAACCTAAAATTAAACTAGATTTTAGTTAATTTAAATTTAAAAAATTAAATTATTTTTATAAAAAAATATAACCAAGCTTAAAAACACCTGCTTTTTTTTAGCTAAATTATTTAAAATAACAAAATATAAACAATATAAAAAAAAGTATATTTATAATATTATTTATATAAAAATAAAAACTAGTATAATTTATTTAATATTTAATTATTTTAAAATAAATATACTTAGCTAATAATTATTATTAAAAATTTTTAAAACTTATTATAACTATAGTAAAAATAAAAGTTTTAATAAAAAATATAGTTGGTAAAGGGAACTATAGGGTAAGGCAATATAATATATTAGATAATAAAAAAAAAAGGTTTTCTATTTTTTAATTGCCTGCGGTAATTAAAAGATAAAAACACTTTCTATAGTTTTACCTATGGTAAAGCCTTTTATATGCCTATATTAAGTGCTAAGGCATAAAAAAAGTCGTAATTGCTTTTAACTGCTTTTTATTTAACTATTTATATATAATTAGGACTTAATTTTTTTTAATCTCGTTTGTTTTTATATAAATAACTTTTTTTTTTTTAACTAGTTTAGTTTTAATTGTCACGGTTAGGTAATTATAAAAGGCGTGGCTTCGCGATAAAATACTTTATTTGTATAAAATCTACATATAAAAAAGGAAAAAAAAAAAAAAAAACAAGTATATATAAGGCACATATACTTATATATATATGCTATAGCTAATAATATAGTTATAAAGCTGTACTGCTAGTACAGCTACACTATTGTTACTACTTTTTCTCCGAAAAAAAAATTAACTTGTCTGCAAGTTAAACTATAAAACTTTAAACCTTTAAACAATTACTTTTTAATAAAAAAAAAATTACTTTAAGTTTTTATTTATATTACTATAGTTTAAGCTTTTATTTTATTATATTATTATATAGGTTTTTTTATATATTGCTTATTAAATATAACCTTATTTAATTTATTTTATATATAAGCTTTATTTATATTTTTTATATATTATATACTATATATTAACACTATATACTAATATATTATATGTTTTACTGTTTTATATTTTGTTTTTTTTTTACCTATGCTTTATTATTATTTATATATAGTTTATTAAATTTATTATTTTTTATAGCTTTTACTTACTAATTTAGTTATATTAATAATTTTAAAGCTTTTAAGTTTATATTATAAAATTTTTTTAGCAATTTTATACTATTTTTAAAATTTTTAGCTAAATATTATTTATTATTAACTTTTTAGTTTTTTTAATTTATTTAATATTATAGTTTGCTATAGTATAGCTTAAAAGTTTTAACTTTTTTTATAATAAACTTTTTTTTATTTTTAAGCTTAATAATTTATTTTTTAAAATTTTTTGCTTTTTATTTTAAAAAAAAGTTATTAAAATATTTATATAATTAATTTATATAATATTAGTTAATAGCTTTTTATAATAAAAATATTTTTAAAAAAAAAA
>JBAWJU010000110.1:0-62211 GCA_037356035.1 Xylaria sp. Z50
TATTATTATATTATTATATTATTATATTATTATATTATTATATTATTATATTATTATATTATTATATTATTAAATTATTAATATTTTAATAATTATATTTATTTATTATATAAGCTTTAACTTTTTAATTTAGTTTTTTAATATTTTAAAATAATAATATAATTAATATATTAAAAAAATAAAAAAGTTTATTAGCTTTTTATATATATTTATATTTATATTTATATTTATATTAAATATTTAAAAAATAACTTAAATATTAATATAAAAATTAAATATTAATTAATTTTTATTAAAAGTAAAGTTTAAAATTATTTTTTAAGGTTATTAATTAAAATTTTAAATTTTATTAACTTAATTATTAAAGGAATATAAAGTTAATATAATAATTAATATATAATATTATATTTATTAAGCTATAACCTTTATAAAATAAATATTAAAAAATAAAAGTAATAACTTAATTATTTAATATAGTTTATATATATAATAATAAATTAATAATTTATAATTATTTTTAAGTTTTAAATTTTAAAGCTATATATTAACTATTTTATTTATTATAATTATTAATAATATATAATATAAATAAATTAATATTTTTATAAGCTATATAAAAAAAAGCTATATATATTATATAATATTTAAATAATTTTATTAATTTTAATATTATAAATTAATAATTAATATTTTTAAAATTATAATAAATTAAAAAATTTAAACATATTTTTTATTATTTTATAATAATTTTTTTTTATTAAAATATTATTAAATATATTAAAAATATTAAAAAGTTTTAATATATTTATTATATTTAGTAATACTTTTTAAAAAAAAATATTTTTAAATTTTTTATTTTTATTATAATTTAAATAATATTATTTATTAATATATAATATTAAAATTTATAAAATTATTTAAAATAAAAAAAGTATTTTTTATTAAAATTATTTTAAAAAATATTAATAAGCTAAATATTAATTTATTTATAATATTAATTTATATATAGTTTATATTATATTAAAAAAATTAAAAGTTTTAAAAGGTTAATTATATTTTTTAATAAATAATATTTAACTTTTATAAAAACTTAAAAAAATAAAATAATTAAATTAAATAAAAAAAATATATATATAAATTAAAAACGTTAAAATATTTTTAATAAAATAAAATATAATATATAAATTTATTTAATAAATATAAAAACCTTTAATAAAAATAATTTTAATTAATTTAATAAAGTTAATATATAAAAAATAAAAAATATATAATATTAATTTATAAATAATATAATTTATAAGCAAAGAAAATATTTATATAAATAAAATATTTTTTATTATATTATTACTTTTAATTATTAATAATTTTATAATAAATAAAAACTTTATTAAAATTTAATTAAAATAATAATAATATAACCTTATAACTATATTATTAGCTATAGCATATATATATAAATATATATGCTTTATATATTTATTTCTTTTTTTTTTTTCTTTTTTTTTTTCTTTTTTTTTTTTATATATATAAATTTTATATAAATAAAGTATTTAATTATAATAATTTATATATTACTTATTTATTTTATAAAGCATATTAAAACTATTTTTTAATATATTTTTAATAAGTAAACTAATAAATAAACTAGTTAACTAAACTAAATACTTTATATATATTTATTATAATATATAGCATAAAAAAACAAGCTGTTTTTAAAAATACAGCGCTAAAATTAAAAGCTAAATAATAATTTTTAATTATATTTTTTATTTAAGTTTTATATATAGCTTATATTATAATATTTAATTATATAAATAAAAACTATAATAAGTTTATTAACTTTTATTTTTATATATTAAATTTTAAATAATAAATAAAAAACTATAAATAATTAATATAATATTATTATAATTTTAAATAGCTAAATGTTTAAGCTAATAACTTTAAATAATATTTTATAATATTATATTTTAAAAAAAATAACCTTATTTTTTTATTTATTGCTTTAAGCTTTAAATATAAAATTTTAATACCTATATTTAATAAACTTATATATAAAGCTTTTTTTTAAATATTATTAAACAATTTTAATATATTATAAGTAAAATTTAAAGTTTATATATTAATAATATAAGTATTTTATTAATAAGCTTAAAACTTATATAATTTTTTTATATAAAGTAAAATTAATTTAAATGTTTTTATTTAATAAGGTTATTTTATATATTAAAAAAAAAAAAAATTAACTTATTAAATATATATATATATATATATAAAAGTTTTTTTTAAACTTAATAGCTTATAAAAATTATAATAAAATATATAACCGCTTTATAAAAAAACTTTTAAATATAAAAGTTAAATATAACTAGCTTAATAACTAATTAATTTTAGCAAATTAAACTATAGTTAATTTATTAAATAATTATAATATAAACTTAAATATAAATTTTAATATTAAAAGCTTTTATTAATTAATAAAAGTTAATATTTATATTTTTTATATTAAAAAAAAATAATATTAGCTTATAATTAATATTAATTAGTTTATTAATAATATAGTTAAAATAACTAAAGTTAAATTTTATTTAAAAAATAAAGCTGCTTAATAATTATAGCTATATTTATTTAATATTTATTTTAAAAAATTAGCAACTTAAGCTATATTACTTATATATTTTTAAAACTAATATTATAATATTAATATTATAAAAAAGTTTTAAAAAAAATAAAAAAAGTTATATTTTAATAGTAATAAACTTAATAAATTTATTAAGTTTAAAAATAATTTTATTTGCTTAATAAATAAAATTAGCTTTTAAAAAAATAAGTAGTTAAAAAAATTTAAAAATTAATTTTTTTTTTACTTAGTTATAAAAGCTTTTTTAAAATACCTTAAAAATAAAAAATATAATAAGTTTTTTTAATATATTATTTAAATAATATATTATTTATATATAAAAAATAAAAAGTATACTATTATATATAAAGCTAAAAAAATAACTATAAATTTAAAAACTATTAATAATATTATTATTATTAAAATTATTAATAATATTTTTAATATAAATATTAATATTATTTAATAAAATAACTAGCTTATTTATATAATTAATATTATTTTTGCTAGCTTTAAAATAAAATTATATAATTTAACTTTTAAAAAAATAAAAAAGCTTATATTAAAAAAAATATATTTTATTTATAAAAAATAAAATTATATTATTAAAAAATATTTTAATTAAATTAGTTATAAAACTTTAAAAGCTTATATTATAGCTATTTTAATATAATATAATATATTATAAAATATTTTTTTTATTAAAAACTAAAGTATAAATAAAAATAAAAAACAAATAAAAAAATTACTTTAAAATTAAAATAAAAAAAAATATAGCAAATAAATATTTAAAAAAAAAAATCTTTTTTATATATTTATATAATAAATAGTAATAAACTTTTTTTAACTATTTATAATTTTTTTAAAAATATAAAAATTAGTTTATATATAGCTATAAATATTTAATTAGTTATAAAAATAATTTGTTTATTATAACTATTTATAATTATATAATTTTAATTTTATAATATAATAAAATATAATAATAAAAATAACTAAAATATTTATAAAGCTTTAAAAATTATATTAAAAATATAAAAACAAACTTTTTAATAAATATTAATATTTATTTTTAAAATATAATATAATATTATTTTTAAAAAATTATAATTTAAAAAATATAATATTTTATTAAACTATAAATAATATAAATTTTTATTTTTATTTAGCTTACTAGCTAATTATAATTATAATTATTATATTTTTATAAATAAAGTTAATATTTATTTAAAGTATTTTAATTATTAGTAAAATTTAAAAAAAAAAAAAAATATTAAACTAAATAAAAAGTTAAAAAAAAAAAAAAAAAAAAAAGCTATACTAGTTAATAATTTTTAATAAAATTAACTAAAAATAGTTATTATTATAAAGTAAAATAACTTTATAACTAAAAAAATTATTAAAATAAAATATAACTTAAATACTATATTTTTATTATTTAAATTTATAAAAAAACTTATAAAAAAGTAAGCAAAATAAATATAATTTTAAAAAACTATTTTTATTAATTAGCAAAAAAATTTATAAAGCATATATTATATAAAATATAATAATATTAAATAATATAAAAAAAAATATTAAAAAATATATTTATAATTAATATTATTATTTTTAAATTTATTATATATTATAATAAATTTTATAATAAAATATAAGTTATAAGCATTTATTAAATAAATAAGTTAATTAAATAATATTAAAAATAAAAAATAAAAAACTTTTTTTAAAAAAAAATAAAAAATTAAAAAAAAAAAAGCTTTAAAACTTATATTAAAAAAATATTATAACTTACTTTATATTTTTAATAAAATTAACTTAAATATTTTACTATTTAACTACTTATATATAAATTATAAAATTAAGTTTATTAAAAAAAAGTTATTAAAAAACTTTAAATATAGCTTTTTATATAAAATATTATTAAATAAACTAAAAGCTATAAAAAAGTATTTAATAAATAACTTTTATAAAAGTTTTATTAAGCTTAATAATATATTAATAATACTTTTTTTAATTACTTAAATAATTTTTATAATATATATATTAATAATATTTTAATTTATTTTAATAATATTAAAAAATATTATATTTATATTAAAATAGTTTTAAAAAAACTATATAATATTAAATTATAAATAAATTTAAAAAAATCTAAATTTTATATTATTAAAACAAAGTTTTTAAAATATATTATAATAATTAAAAATATTATAATAAGTTTTATAAAAGTTAATATAATATATAATTAAAAAGCTTTAACTATAATAAAAAATATATAGTTATTTTTAAAGTTTTATAACTTTTATTAAAAATTTATAAAAAACTATAATAAAATAGCTAACTTTTTTAGTTAACTAATAAAAAAAATATATTTTTTTAATAAATTAATTAATATAAAAAAGCTTTTTATAAGCTTAAGCTATTATTAATTATAATTTTTATATTATAATATTTTAATTTTAACTTTTTTATTAAAGTAAAAACTAATTTATTAAATAATATAATAGCTAATATATTATTATAGCTATATAATAATATATAGCACTTAATAATATTTTATTTTAAAATATTATAAAATATAAAATTAAATTATAATATTTTTAATAAAAAATATTAATAATAATATTAGTATTTAAAAAATAGTAATTTAAATTAGTTAATATTTATATTAGCTTATTTTTAGCTATTATAAACTATTAAATATTTAAATATTTTAGCAAAAAAAAATAGCTAAATTTATAATAAGTTAAGTAGGCTATATTATTTATAAAATATAACTTTTTAATAATATATTAGCTAAAAAAAAAAAAAAACATTATAGTTAATATAATATTATAAAAGTAAAAAAAGCTTTAAATAACTTAAAAAAAAAAGCATAATATTATATAGCTTTATTTAAATTAATATATAGTAAAGTTTTAAGTTAAATTTATATAAATAAAAAAGTTATAATTTTTAAGTTTTATTTTTAAGCTAAAATAAAAATATTAATAAGCTTTTAATTAATAAATAAAATGCTATATAAAAATTATATTAACTTTAAAATAAAAATTTATTATTAAAAAAGTAAAGCAAATAAAAAAAATAACTTATAAGTTATAATAAATAAGTTTACTATTTATAAAAGTAAATTAATAGTTTTTAACTTATTTTATTTTTAAATAAAACTAATTAAAAAAGTATATAATTTTATATTTATAGCTTATTTAAAAAAAATATATATATATAGCTTAATATTTTAATGTTATTAATAGCTTAAGCTAATAAATAATTATAGCATATATATAATAAACTATTTAAGTTATTAATTTATAAAAATACTTAAAAAATAAAATGTTAAAAAAGCTATATTTATTATTAATATTTAATTATATTTAATAATATTTAGTAACAAATTTTAAACAAATATTAAAAAATAAAAAAAAATTTAATAATATATTTATTATAATAAATAAATTAAATAAAAAAATATAAATAATTTTATATATTATATAAGCTATTTTAAAAACCGTTATAAAAATATATTATAAAAAACTTTTTTATATTTTTAATATTTTAATAACTATTATATTTAACTATAGCTTTTAGTTTATATTTATATTTATAAACAAGTTATATAAATTAATAAAAGCTATTTATATTTTAGCTTTTATTAGCTATTATAAAATAATAAAGCAAATAAAAATTATAAACAAATATTTTAACTAATAATTATAATTATATATAAATTATTATTAAAATAATTAATTAAATAAAATATTTATAATAAACTATGCTTAAGCTATATTTTTATATAAATTAATAAAGTTAGCTTTTTATAAAATAAAAATAAGTTTTTTTATATTATTTTATTTTAATTAAAAAAATAAAATAGTAAAAATAAAATTAAAAAAACATATATAAAATAAAGCTAAAAATATTATTAACTTTATAAATATTATTAAAATATACTTAACTTAAATATAAAACTAAATAATTTAATAAATAAACTATATATAATATAAGCTTAATTTTAATATTAAAAACTATGTTTTTATTATAAAAAAATAATAATTATAAAAAATTAATAAGCTATTAAATAAGTTAAATTATTTAATAACTTAGTAAAAATATAAAATTTATAAATATAAAAATAATATTTTTTTTTAAAAAATATTTTTGTTATAAAAAGCTATTAACTAATATTATATAAATTAATTATATAAATATTTTAATAATTTTTTTTTAACATAAAAAGCAAAAAACTTTAAAAAATAGGTTATTAAACTTAAAAGTAAAAAAAAATTTATTATAAAAAAAGTTAAAACTTTTAAGCTATATTATAATAAAATATAATATTAAATAAATTAAAAAAATTAAAAAGTTAATAATAAATAATATTTAGCTAAAAACTTTAAAAATAATATAAAATTGCTAAAAAAATTTAATAATATAAACTTAAAAATATTAAAATTATAAATATAACTAAATTAATAAATAAAAACTATAAAAAATAATAAATTTAATAAACTATATATAAATAATAATAAAGCATAAGCAAAATATAAAGCAGTAAAATATATAATATATTAATATATAATATATAATATATAAAAATATAAATAAAGCTTATATATAAAATAAATTAAATAAGGTTATATTTAATAAGTAATATATAAAAAACCTTATATAATAATATAATAAAATAAAAACTTAAAGTAATTTTTTTTATTAAAAAATAATTGTTTAAAGGTTTAAAATTTTATAGTTTAACTTATAAATAAGTTAGTTTTTTTTAAAAAAAAAAGTAGTAATAATAGTATAGCTATGTTAATAATATAGCTTTATAACCATATTATTAGCTATAGTATACACATATAAATATATATGCTTTATATATTTGTTTTCTTTTTTCCTTTTTTTTTCCTTATATATAAATTTTATATAAATAAAGTATTTTATTATAAAGCTACGCCTTTTATAATTACTTAACTATAATAATTAAATTTTAAATTTATATTTAATTTTTTATTTATTTTATAAGTTTTTAAATTATAATTAATATTATTATATTATTTATATTATTATTAATATAATATATTTAGTTTATTATTATTATTATTTTATAATTTTTTTGTTTATATTAATTTTTATATATTTTTTTAAAAAATTTAATTTAATATATTTTTTATAATAAAGCTTTTTTTATTTTATAAGCGCTTTTTTTTTTTTAACATTTATTAAGTATTTTATTTATTTTATAAAAACTTTAGTTTTTTTTACTTATAAAAATAAATTAATATATTAATAATTAATTTGTTTTTAATAGCTAATTAATAATAATATAAATTTTAATTAAAAAGCTTTTTTAATATTTAAAAATTTATAATTTTATAAAAATTAATTATATAATTATTTTTATTAAAGTTTTTAGTATTTAAAAAACCTAAAGTTTTAAAAGCTTAAAAGCTTTTAAAATTAATAATAACGTTTTTATTTATATATTTAGCTTTAAAATTACTGCTTAAAAGTTATATAAAATTAATTTAAATTTTTTAAAACTTTTTAAAATATTTAATTTTATAAAAATTATTAAAAATACCTTTTTAAATACTATAAAAAATTTAGTTTTAATAATATAATTAATATATAATTTAATAAATTTTAATATTTATTAGCTATATATTTACTTTAAAATATTATAAATTTTAATATTTAATAGCTAAATTAAATAAAATAAATATAAAAATAATAAAATTATTATAATATTTTAATTTTTATAAAATTATTTAAATTTAGCTAAAATATAACTTTTATATTAGTTTAATATTAACATTTAATATATATTTAATTTTAATAATATTATATATATATTAAAATATTTTATTTATTTTAATATAATTTTATTATTAGTTTATTTATTTAAACTAATTATAAGCATTTAATTATATAAAAAATAATAAATAATAAAATAGTTTTTTTAATAAAATTAATATAACTAATTATTATAGCTTATTTTTTATTATTAAACTATATTATTTTTTATTTTTTATATTAATTAGCATATATAATTATTATAGTTAAAAAAATAATGCTTATTATAAACCTAGTTTTATTAAAGTTTTATATATAAATAATATTTAAATTATATATTTATAATTTTAAAATTTTTATATAAAGCTTTTAAAAAGTTATATTTATATATATAATATATTTTAAGCTTTAGTTAATATTTAATAAACTTATTTGCTTAAAGCTTATTAACTAAAATAATATTATATAAGTTTTAAAAAAAATCAGCTATATTTTTAATAATAAAATAGCTAAGCAAATATTTTTAGTTATTTTATAATATAATATTAATAGCAGAATTTTATAAATTTTAGCAGTATATTAAAAGCTAATTTTTTTAGGTATTTAAATAGCTTAAAAAGCAAGGTTAATTTTAGCTTTTTTTATTAATTTAAATATTATATTATTAAAAAGTTATTATATAATAAAATAATAATATATATATTAAATAAAAAAATATTTTACTTATATAAATATTATAAATAAATTAATATTATAAACAAATTAATATTTAGCTTAATAATACCTTTTAAAATAATTTTTATAAAAAATTTAAAAATATTTTTTATATTTTTATAGCATTTTTTTTTATAAAAATATTATTAAATATAATAAATATGCTAAGTTTTTTTAATATTTTTAATATATTTAAAAATATTTTAATAAAAAAAATATTATAAAAAAAAAAAAATGTTTTTAAATTCTTTATTTAATTATAATTTTAAAAATATTAATTATTAGTTTATAATATTAAAATTAATAAAGTTATTTAAATATTATATAATATATATAAACTTTTTTTTATATAGCTTATAAAAATATTAATTTATTTATAATATATATATATAAAAAAGCTTTATATATTATATAATATTTAAATAACTTTATAAATTTTAATATTATAAACTTATAATTAATATTTTTAAAATTATTATAAACTTAAAAATTTAAAAATATTTTTTTTATTTTATAGCATTTTCTTTAAAAAATATTTTTAATATATTTAAAAATATTTTAAAAAAAAGTCTTATAAAAATATAAAAAATATTTTTAAATTTTTTATTTTATTATAATTTAAATAATATTATTTATTAATTTATAATATTAAAATTTATAAAGTTATTTAATATAAAGTATATTAAATAAGCTTTATATAAATTTATATATATAATATGCTTAAAATAAAATATATTATATTATATTATATTTTATTATTATTTATTTAATTAATCAAAATAAAAGCTTTTATATAAAACAAAAAATTTTTACCTAAGGTAAAAAATTTTTACTAGTATATAAGCTAAAAAAAATAAACATAAATAAAGAAAAAAGGTAAGTTATTATATATAATAATAGCTTTATATAATATTATATATATAGCTTATACTATATATATAAATATATATAAGTGTAATTAATACTAGTTATTTTAATAAAATAAATATTTTTAATAAAACTTTTATAAAAATTACTTTATAAAGTATATTAAACTAAAGTGTTAATTTATTTATAATATATACTATTTTTTTAATATTTATTTAATTTTATATTTATATTTAAAATTAAAAAAAAGTATTATTAAGTTTTAATTTTATTAATTTTTTATTAGTAATAATTAAATTAAAGACCACTTTTTTTATTAATTTTAAAACTAATTTTATATTAAAGTTTTTAAAAAAAATATGCTTATTCTTTTATATATACATAATATGTCTTAAATGTCCCGGAACTTCCCCAAGGGAAGTCCGGGTGACAATAGGCAACTGCTAACAAGAAGGTTAGGCAGCCTGGCTGCCTAACCTTAGGGAATATTCATGTATAAATAGGAAACCAATTCCTGGGTTATCCAGAGAAGAAACTCTTCCTTATGGTGAATATGAACCTATTGTTTCAAGCAATTATCCCTGTCACGGGTATGGAGTCCGTGCGTGAACCCGTAGCGAAGGAGAACGTTGTTCACTAAGTATCGTAAAATAAGTATATGACTGAGCTAGCAATTAGAAACAAAGTCTCGTGTGATCTTTAAACTCTTTCCCCAAGCCAAGCACATCCTAATTTAGCTACGGCGTCTGCGCGCACTGCATTAATACTGGTGGCCTTCTTCCCAATGCAAGCTATAACTTGCCTGGTGGGCCTGTATAAAGGCCGTCGCTTACACTTGATTGCCCTGTTTGAGCCCATTTCCTCCACGAAGTGCGTGCTTGATCCTGATATACGCACACAGGATCTGAGTTTCGTAGTTATTACTATGATGATACAAACTTATGCCAAGCCGATTCTGTATATCATTTCAGGTACGAGGTCCATAGCTGCTTAGCTGAGAAGAGACTCAATGAAGATTTATCAAGCAACGATGTCCCTGTGGAGCGACTAGGAAAAATAGGTTCGGGGACATGTCTTGGTCATTCATGCCCTCAAGAGACGACACTTTGGCATTGGGGAAAGCCTTGAAGAACCTAGCGACCCCTAATCGAAGCTCGATTTTCGCGAGATGGAGCCCGATACAAACTAAGTAGCCAGCTAAATTAGTGAAATTCCTTTCTTGAGGAGGCATACTCTGCTTTACAGGGCGGATTGCAAGGAACAGGGTCAGTGACTTACCTCTAGAACCTCCACCAAAAGGCATAAATGCATCCTTCATGGCCTGAGTTGGGTTCTCCCATCTTGAGGGATCAAAGTTTTCAGGATCCGGAAATGCTTTGTCATTGCGGTGGAGACTGTAGGTTTGTGTCGTGACTGTATAACCGGCCGGAATGTGATGACCGCACAGCTCAGCTCCTCCTTCAGGCACCCTTCTCGGCAATCCGGAGGGAACAGCTGGGAATCTCCGGAGAGTCTCGTCGATAACGTGTTCGAGGTAGGGTAGGTGAATTTGTCGCATATCGTCGTAAGTAAAATCATTTGAGAGTATTTCAACCTCCTTTACTAGCCTAGACTTAATTTCGGGGTTTTGACACACAGCCCAGACCAGATAAGACAACGTGTTAGAGGTAGTATCGCTTCCGGCCACGATGTAAGCCTGCGCATTGTTTCGTACGTCAGTTGGAGATATGCTCTCGTCACTCTGAGCCTTGTAGACCTTGCTAAAAACCGTCGGTCTGGCATCAACGCCATCTTGATCTACGATGGCTCGATGACGGTTTAACAAATCCGTAGAATAACTACGTATGCGGTGGGTATACAACTGAGCCTTCGACAATAGAGGAAGCGGTATCCCAAAGCGCACAGAAAATCGGTATATCGAGGGAAACGCTGATCGATACGACCCTATTTTGCCAACACTCTGTAAGTCGCTGATATATTGATTGATCTAGGACAGGTTAGCACACATATTTATTACTTGCCGTAAAGTTTTTCGGGAAACCATTGCCGCAACACTAACCTTTCCACTCTCTAGCATCCGAAATGATTCTCCGAAACTCAGTTCACCAATGACATCAGTCGTCATAAAAAGCCACCACTTGTAAACATCAGCAGCGCCGCGGGTCTTGTATTCTTCTTCCATTCCCTGTATGGCAAGATTGACTTTGTGTTGGATCTGTGGTAGGAAGGTTTTAAGGCCTGACTCGGAGAGCGGCGATGAGAGTAATCTCCTAAAGCGTCTATGTACAGCGATGTCTGGCGTGTTGAAGACTGTCTCATTAAAGGGAACGAAATCCATATACCACTGTGATTTAGGAAATTCATTCTTGATTCTAAAGACGTTCTGGACAGCGGTTGGATCGGCAATGTACACTTCACGGGGGGCGACTCGAACAATAGGGCCTCCTGGTAGTCAGTATATATGCTCTACTCTAGTTGCGCTCGATAGACAGGCGGGACGAGAGCCGCCATACCATATTTCCGGTGGAGTTCCTGAACATAGGATGCTTTCTGCCCAGTTACCCAATAGTACTTCGCAACGAGTTCGGTCCATCTTGTATACCACGGTCCAGGAACTTTTGAAAGAGGATCGCTTAGGGTTGAGTTGAATAACTATGACAATTTTGATTAGATCTTTGAAGGACCAACTAGAAGAGAGAGCCATACCAGTAGCACGGCAACCAAGCCGAAGACGGCCCAAGGGTAAAGATGACTGGATGTCAACAGCTCTGTGGCCATGTCCATAGTTTTACGCATCGTGGGCGAATGCGTTGGTGTAAGTTGAAGATTCGATACGTATAGTAAGTTGTACCTATGTTCCACGACATTGTATGGCATCCATTGTGTACTATATATATGCGGACACGAGAACACACTGACAGTTTAGTTAATCATCTCAATTTGCTAACTTTAGATCATCACTACTAAAATTGAACATGGTTGCTGCCCTCGGCCGCGCGGTGCCGATCGGGTATGTTTTGACGAAGCCCATAGACGTGACGGCTAGTGGAATGTGTATGATTGCGTTGATACCCTTTCGAGGGTATATTATATGCGCAATAGTCAACCCCACCACCATTTTTCTTCCAATTTAGTCTTCTCTAGAGCCAGTAGTTGGACAGGAGCGACCGGCGCTTATCTACTACCCGAAGTCCGGGTCGCTGTGGGCCGGAAATACGCCAAACAAACGCCAGTCCCCAACCCCTCCCCTCTATGGCTCTCAACGGGTTACCCGTAGTGTATCGGTGCACCCCCGCCAATCACCTTGCATATACTGTAGGTAGTTGAGAGAATTCACGATATACTTGGTTATATAATATTTTACTGTTCCGGTAACCGAGATGCGGGAGCGAAGCGGGGTGTGGTGGGATATAAGGGAAGATTCATGTTGGTTGTATTAATCATTATGTTAGTAAAGAAACGTACGAATGAGCAATGTTCAGATTTTGTTTTTATGTTTTGTTCTATTATAGCAGCATCATTGATCTTTGCCAAACATCATACACCACTCTATGGTTACAAGCCGACTGCGGACCCGTCCTGCATTACGGTACCTCACTTCCTCCGATCTGGGACGCAAGGAACATGAAAAAAACAAAACAAAACAGATTATCAGTGATGAAAGGTCCCTACTACATCATACCATGAGTAAATAGGTGGGGAATCTGCGGAGCATCGGAGCGGAGTTATTGGTGGGAATGTCGGTTACTGCGGCCGGATCTTGGCTTGCAAATATCTATGTCCCTAAGCCGACGCGCAAGGCTTACCCGAAGCCCGAGTGATGTAATGATCTGCAATGCCATACAACAAACTTGTTTGATTGGCCTATATCGCGAATAGAACTGTAGGGTTATACTATAACAAATTTGATATAAAGTAGGAATATTGATGAGTTAGGCGCTTGCGCGCCTATAATTGGTTATATGCCTATGGGCAGGACGGTGACAGAAAGACAAGGGACTTGCAGAAGTGGGAAAAAAAAATAAATGATTCTCTAGAGCAGATCACGGCTTGCTATGGCCCAACAGTAAGCACATATAAGCAAGTGTGGGCGATTGAGGGCTCGGCTTCACAACGTTCCACGTTGCGTAGCGTTGCGGTATATGTTGCTGCCTTCACCTTCCCTTGTATTTAATGTTTATGCGTTTATAACTATTAGTATAACACACTAATATACACTTAATTTACTTATATAAGGGTTTTTAACCGCTAATTTAACTAAATACTACGCTAAAATTTTATAAGAAATTGTTTTTTTTTAAAATAAATAAAAGTATAATAATAATAAAAGCTTTTAATATTTTAATAAAGCTATATTTAATTTTAATAAATAAAGCGTAATATACTTATTTATTTAAGTAGAATATTTTTTTAACTTAAACTAAAATAAGCAAAAGAAAAAGCTAATATATAGCTTTTGCTTTTTATAAGCCTTAGTAAAAAAACTGTTTTTTAATATTATAGTTTTATTATAACTATAATTAACGCTTAACTTAAAAAGAAAAGCCGGCAAAGTAATATTAAAAAGCAAATGCTTTATAATTTAGCTATTATTTTAAATAACTTTATTAATAATTATTTTATTAATAAATAAAAAGCTTAATATAATTTTTTTTAAACTATTTTAAAATTAAAAGCTTTATAATTATAAATAATGTTTTTTATATTTTATATAAGCTTTTAAACATATATTTAATAAAAATAAACTTTTTTAGTTTAATTAAATTTAAAAATAAAAGCTTTTTAAAATAAATTATTTAAATAGCTATTATTAAATAAAAGTATAGCTTAACTATTAATAATAAAATAAATATAAAAGCTTTATTTAATATAAAATTTATTAAGTTAATATTAATAACTAAAAAAAACTATTAAACTTTATTAAAATTAAATAAAATAATAAAATTATAAGCTAATATTAAGCTATTAATAGCTATTTTTAAAGTATAACTTTTAAATAATAAATATGTTAAATAATATAAAAATAGCTATAAAATAAGTTTTTAAAATAGTAAACGCTTTATTAAAAAATAAGCTAATTTAAGCCTTTTTATAAAAAAAGCAAATATATTAAAAAAAAAAAATATAACTATATATTATTAAGCGTTTTTTTTTAGCATTTTAAATAAATATATATTATAAATAAATTAATATTTTTATAAACTATATAAAAAAAGTTTAAATATATTATATAATATTTAAATAACTTTATAAATTTTAATACTATAAATTATTAATTAATACTTTTAAAATTATAATAAAATTAAAAATTTAAAAATATTTTTAAATATATTAAAAATATTAAAAAACTTTAACATATTTATTATATTTAATAATATTTTTATAAAAAAAATAATATAAAAATATAAAAAATATTATTAAATTTTTTATTTTATTATAATTTTAAAAGTATTAATTATTAATTTATAATATTAAAGTTTATAAAGCTATTTAAAATAAAATAAAAAATTTATAAAAATTACTTTAAAAAATAATATTAAGTTAAATATTAATTTGTTTATAATATTAATTTACTTATAGTTTATATTAAGTTAAAAATAATACTTAAGTAATAATAAATTAGCTAATATAAATAAGGGTTAAGCTTATAAACTTATAATAATAAAAAATATTACTATAAATTGTTTTTTTTAAAAAAAAATATAGCTATTTTAAATTTTTAAAGCTAATAAGCTTTTAAAGTTATTAAAAAAACCTATAATTAAAAAACATAATTTTAGCTACTAAAAATATTATAACTTAAAAAAGTATAAAAAAATTGCTTAGTATTAAAATTATAACAGCTAAAAATATATATATATATATATATAAAAAGTATAAGCTTTTACTATGTTATATAAACTATTAAAAGCTTTTTTAAGCAGGCTATAAAAAATGCTTAATAGCATTTAAAAAAAAGCATAAATAAATTATATATTTAAAAAAAATAATTATAAATAATTAAAAAAGCTAAAATAAAATAATAATATAAATTATAAGCGGATTAATATTATAAATAAATTAACACTTTAGCTTAATATACCTTAAAAGCTAATTTTTTATAAGGTAATATTTACTTTATTTTTAAATAATTTTATAAGTTTTAATATTATAAACTAATACTTAATGCTTTTTAAACTATAATAAAATAAGAAATTTAAAAATATTTTTTTATTTTTTTATAGTATTTTTTTTTATAAAAATATTATTAAATATATTAAAAATATTAAAAAATTTTAGCATATTTTCTATATTTAGTAATATTTTTATAAAAAAAAATACTATAAAGAAATAAAACAATATTTTTAAAAGTATTATTTATTAATATATAGCATTAAAATTTATAAAGTTATTTAAATATTATATAATATATATAGCTTTTTTTTATATAGCTTATAAAAATATTAATCTGTTTATATTATATATTATATAAAAATATATTTAATAAAAAATAATAAGCTAATAAAGCTATTTATAACTATAATAATAATAAATATAAAAATATTAGCTGTTAAAAATACTTATAAAAAAGCTATTAATAATAAGGTAATATAAAATAAAAACTAAAATTAAGCTTAATAATATAATAACAACTTTTTTCTTAAAATAAGTAATAAAAATAATAATAGTAAAAGTTTTAAAAATTTAAAAGCTATAATATAAATAATATAAATAATAACTTAAATAATAAGCTTTTTAAAAATAAAAATAAATATTATAATATTAAGTAATAAATTATTAAATAAAGCTATATTATTAATTATTATATTAATAACAACTTTTATTAATATATTTAATACGAGACGGTAAAGGTGTTATAATATAACACCTTTTTATAGTTTATAGTCCTATGGGCTATAAGAGTTATATAACCTATGGTTATATAACCTATAGTTATAGCACCTGTAAACAGCTATAGGCCTAGCCCTTAAGTGGGAATTCTATAGGCTTCCTATAAAATTCCTCTTTCTTTTTTCTTTATTTTTAATATAATAGTTATAATAGCACCCTTTAAAAACTTTTCTTAATATTTTTATAGCTATTAAACTTAAATAAAACGCTTACTAATAAATTATAAGCTATAAAAATAAAATAATATAAAAAAGCTTTATAAAAAATAAAAAACTAAAAATATAATAAATAAATATTAAAAAGTTTTTAAACTTTTTTATTACGCTATTAAAAATATATTAAAATAAAAAAGTAAATATAATTTATATTTAAAAATTAAAAATAAAGCTAAATATATATAAGTAAAGCTATAATATAAAATATAAACAGATTAATATTATAAGTAAATTAACACTTTAGCTTAACATACCTTAAAAGCTAATTTTTTATAAGGTAATATTTACTTTACTTTTAAATAACTTTATAAGTTTTAATGTTATAAACTAATAATTTATATTTTTTATATTTTTATAGCATTTTTTTTTTATAAAGATATTGCTAAATATAAAAAATACGCTAAAGCTTTTTAGCAATATTTTAACAAAAAAAAATGCTATAAAAAAATACTTTTAAATTTTTTATTTTTTATAATTTTAAAGGTATTATTTATTAATATATAACATTAAATTTAATAAAGTAATTTAAATATTATATAATATATATAGCTTTTTTTTAAAGCTTATAAAAGTATTAATTTGCTTATATTATATATTATAAAATATAATATTTATATTTTTTTTAAATAGTTAAAATAAAGCCGATAAAAAACTTAAAATAATAATTTATATATATAGAAAAATATAATTATAAATATAATAATAATATTGTTTATAAATATAAAATATATTATAAATTAATATAATATAAAATATAAGCAGATTAATATTATAAGCGGATTAACACTTTAGCTTAGCGTACCTTAAAAGCTAATTTTTTATAAGGTAATATTTACTCTATTTTTAAATAACTTTGCCAGTTTTAGTGCTATATACTAATAAGTAGTACTTTTAAAATTGTAATAAAATAAGAAATTTAAAGGTATTTTTTATTATTTTATAGCATTTTTATTTATAAAAATATTGCTAAATATAGAAAATACGCTAAAATTTTCTAGCATTTTTAGCATATTCGGCAATATCTTGGCAAAAGAAAATGCTATAAAATAATAAAAAATACCTTTAAATTTTTTATTTTATTACAATTCTAAAAGTACTATTTATTAATATATAGCACTAAAATTAAAAAAGCTATTTAAATATTACGTAATATATATAGCTTTTTTTTATATAGCTTATAAAAGTATTAATCCGCTTATAATATTAATCCGCTTATAATATTAATCTGCTTATATTATGCGTTAAATAAATATATAATATTAAATTTTAATTATAAATTATATTATAAGCTTAGCTTTAATTTTAAATTACGTAATAAAAAAAATATAAAAAATAGCTTATTTAAGCTTAAAGTTAAAAGCTAAAATTATAATATTAATTTAATAAAATAATTAATATATAATAAAATAATTTTTATAAGCATATTAAAAATATTAACTTATTATAAAAAGTATATAATAAATATAATATTTTTTAATATATTTTTTACTAATATTATATTATTAAAAAATAATATAATTAAATTAAACTATTATATATTAATTATAACATTTTTAAAATAAAAAATAAAAGTAATAAAATTTATTAAAAATAAAATAATATTAAATAAAATAATAATAAAAATAAAATAACTTTAATATAATTATTAATAAAGTTATTAACTATTATTAAAGTTATTTATTTAAATTATTATATAGCTTATATTATACCTAAGTAACGTTATTATATAATATTACCTTTAATTTATTTATATTAAAAAGCTTTAAATTAATATAAGCTATATAATTAACTTTTTAATATATTTATTAAACTTTAGCATAAAAAATATAAAAAAATATAAACGCTTATATAAAACAGCTTTTATATATATTTATTTTAATAAAAAAAATAATTAGCTTTTAAATTTAAAAAAAAGGTATAATTTATTATAATAAAATAATAAATATAAAAATATATTAAAATAAATAAATTAATAAAATAAAAATAAACTTATAATTATATAAAATAATAATAAAAATAAAGTTAAATATAAAGTTTAAAATATTATTATTATTAATAAATAAAATTATAATAAAAAATAACTTAAAAAAAAATTTATATTATAATATAAAATATTAAAATATTTTTTAAATATAAATAATTTAAATAAAAGCTTATTATAAAATTAAAATAAAATAAAAGCTAAAATTTAATAAAATATTATTATTATAATTAAAAAAAATAAAAAAAGAATTATTAAAATTATAAACATTTTATTAAAAATTAATTATATTATTATTTAAATTTTATAATAATATAAAAAAATAATAAAAAATATATTAAGGCTTTATTTAATAAATATTTTAAAATAAAATATTATTTTAAAGCTTAAAAGCATATAAAAATAGCAATAACTTTTAAAATTAATAAAAAAAACTAAATATTAATATGTTTATAATATTTAATAACAGTTTTATTATATATTAAAAAAAGCTAAAAAAGCTTTATATAAAATATATAGCTTAGTTAACTTTTTAATATTATATTTTAAGCTTTAAATATAAAAAAAGCTATACTTAAAAAATTAATATTAATAATAATAAAAAAGTTATAATAATTATTATAAATAATATAAAATATAAATAAATTAATATTATAAACAAATTAATATTAAGCTTAATAATATCTTTTTAAAATAATTTTTTTATTTTAAATAACTTTATAAATTTTAATATTATAAACTAATAAATAATACTATTTAAATTATAATAAAAATAAAAAATTTAAAAATATTTTTTATATTTTTATAATATTTTTTTTTTATAAAAATATTATTAAATATGTTAAATATGCTAAAAATATTTAATTTTTTTAATATATTTAAAAATATTTTAATTAAAAAAATGCTATAAAATAATAAAAAATACTTTTAAATTTTTTATTTTATTATAATTTTAAAATTATTAATTACTACTTTATAGCATTAAAATTTATAAAGTTATTTAAATATTATATAATATATATAAACTTTTTTTATATAGCTTATAAAAGTGTAAATTTAGTAATAATAGTATGGTTATACTAATAGCATAGCCTTATAATTAAACTATTAGTTATAATATATATATATATAAGTGTATATGCTTTATATACACTTATTCCTTTTTTCCTTTTTTTTTTCTTTATATATAAACTTTATATAAATAAAGTATTTTATTATAAAGCTACGCTTTTTATTATTACTTAACTATAATAAATTTGTTTATAATCTTAATTTGCTTATAATATAAATTATATAAATTATATTTAATACTTTATTATAAAAATAATTAAAGCTTTTTTTATTAATTAAAAAAAATAAATATAATTAATAATAATAATAATTAAATATTATAAATAAATTAATATTTTTATAAACTATATAAAAAAAAGCTATATATATTATATTATATTTAAATAATATTATTTATTTTAATATTATAAACTAATAATTAATATTTTTAAAATTATAATAAAATAAAAAATTTAAAAATATTTTTTATTATTTTATAATATTTTTTTTAATTAAAATATTTTTAAATATATTAAAAATAATAAAATTTTTTAATATATTTATTATATTTAATAATATTTTTATAAAAAAATACTAAAAAAATATAAAAAATATTTTTAAATTTTTTAGTTTATTATAATTTAAATAATATTATTTACTAGTTTATAATATTAAAATAAAAAAAGTATTTTTTATAAAAGTTATTTTAAAAAATATTTTTAAATAAAATATTAATTTATTTATAATAATAATTTACTTATAATTTATATTATATATAAAATAAAATATAATATTAATTAATATTAAATAAAATTTATATTATAATATAAAAAATATTATTATTATAAATAGTTTAAAAAACTTAAATATAAAAACGTTATTTAAATTAAGTTTTATTTTATATTTAATATATAAAAAGCTATAAATAAATAGGTATATATAAATATAATAAATAGCTTATATAATAAATAGCCGGCTATATAGCTAGCTATTTATTATATTATTATTTTATTAAATAGCTATTTAAACAATATATATAATAAATAATAAATATTTATTAATAAAATAAACAAAATATAAAATAATATAAAAAAATTATAAAAATAATAAATTAATTAAAAATTAAAATATAAATAATAATAATATTAATTTTAATAATAATATAACTTAAGCTAATATTATTTATAAGTTAATATTATATTTTTTTTTACTTATTATATATTAATTTAAATAATTTAATTATAATACTTTTAAATTAATTAAATTAATTAAAAATATTTATATTAAAAGTTTTTATATTATATTTTATTTTATTATAAATATTATAATATTTTTAATTTATATATATATATTTTATTAAATAATTATTTTTAACTTTATTATTTAATTTAACTATTTAACTTTTTTTAAATTTTTATAAAACTTAAATATTATTTATTATAAAAAGTTTTTTATTATATAATTATTTATTTTTAATTTTATAATATTTATTAAAAATATAGTTAATTTTTTAAAACTTTTTATTTTTTTTAATATAAAAAAATATTTTAATATAATATATAATATAAATAAATTAATATTTTTATAAGCTTTATAAAAAAAGGCTATATATATTATATAATATTTAAATAATTTTACTAATTTTAATATTATATATTAATAAATAATACTTTTAAAATTATAATAAAATAAAAAATTTAAAAATATTTTTTATTATTTTATAGTATTTTTTTTTGCTAATATATTACTAAATATACTAAAAATACTAAAAAATTTTAACATATTTTTTATATTTAGTAATATTTTTATAAAAAAAAATACTATAAAACTATAAAAAATATTTTTAAATTTTTTATTTTATTATAGTTTAAAAAGTATTAATTATTAATTTATAACATTAAAACTTAAAAGATTTTTTAAAAATAAAGTAAATATTACTTTATAAAAAATTAGTTTTTAAGGTATATTAAGCTAAAATATTAATCTGCTTATAATATTAATTTGCTTATATTTTATATTATTAATTTTTATATTATTTTTATAAGTAAGTTAATAAAATTTTAATTTTTAATTTTAATAAAAGTTAATTAATATTTAGTTTTTATAATAATATTAAATATTTTTAAAATTTAAAATTAAATTAAAAGTTAAAAGTTAAAAAAATAATATTTTAGCTATTTTAAAACCTAATTAAATATTGTTTTTTATAAATATAAATATAAATATATATAAAAAGCTAATAAAAAAATCTAGCTTTTTAATATAAGTTTAATAATATTATATTAAATTTTTAATATTTTTATTATATTATTACTTTAATATATTAAAAAAAACTAAATTAAAAAGCTAAAGCTTATATAATAAATAAATAAATATATAAAATATAATAATATTATTAAACTAATAATAATTTTTATAATTATAAAAAATTAAAAAATAATAATTATTTTTTATATAATTTTAAATATAATTATTAAAATATTATATTTATTTAATATTTATTTTATTATTAATTTAGCTATTATTAAAATATTTATAACTTAGTTTTAATTATAAAAATAATATATAATAATTTTATTTATAATAATTTTTTTTTTATGTTTTTTAAAGCTTATAATAATTATTTTAATAGTTATTTTGTTTATTAAAAACTTTAATTTATTAAAATTATAAATATTTTTTATTTATATATTATATTTATAAATTATAAACTTTATAAGCTTAAATTATTTATAATAATTTTTAAAGTTTTTATTAAAAGCTTATTAATTATTAATTTAATAATTATAATATATTAAAAAATTAAGTTATTATTATATAAAGTTTATAATTTAATTAGTTTTAATTTTAAATATATTATATTTATATTAAAAAATATTAGCTATATTTTTAATATATTAAAGTTAAAAAAAATGCTTATAAATTTAACTTAAAAATATATTTAATAATAATATTTTTTTTAGATATTATTAATTTTTATTTTAAAAAGTTTATAATATATATAAGTTTATTATTTTTAACTTTTTATTTTAATATATAATTATTAATATTATATAAATAATTAAGCTTATAAAAAAAATTTAAAAATTATATTTTTTAGTTTAAATATTTAATTATAAATTAGCTTTTTTAAATTTTTATATAATTATAATATTATAAAAAATATATATAAATAAAGTTAAAAAAAAAATATAATATTAACTTATAAATAATATTAATAACTTAATATTATTTTTTAAGTTTAAAATTAAATTTTATAAAAAGCTTTATAAAAAAAAATAGCTAAGCATTTTAAGTAATAATATAAAAAGCATTTAAATAATAAAATAATAATATTTTTAAATAGTTTTTAAATTAATATTATTATTATAAGTTATAAATATATAATTTATAAAAATAAAATAAAAATAATAATATATATAAAATAATTTAAAATATATTAATTAAACTTTAATAAAAAAGTTATTAAAATATAAAATAAATAAATTAAAATAATTAAGCTTAAGTTAATTTAATATTAAATATAAATATATTAATAATATAAAAATAATTTAATATTAATAAAAAAACATATTTAAACTTTTAAAAAGCTAAAAAAGTTATTAATAAGCTTATTATATAAAAAATAAAACTTATTTAAAAAATATTAAAAATAAAAGCTATTTTATAAAATTATATAATATATATTATATATAAATTAATATTATAAATAAATTAATATTATAAATAAATAAATATTTTTATAAGCTATATAAAAAAAATTTATATATATTATATAATATTTAAATAACTTTATAAATTTTAATATTATAACTTATTAATTAATATTTTTAAAATTATAATAAAATTAAAAATTTAAAAGTATTTTTTATTATTTTATAATATTTTATTTTATTAAAATATTTTTTAATATATTAAAAATATTAAAAAATATTAATATATTTATTATATTTAATAATATTTTTATAAAAAAAAATATTAAAAAAATATAAAAAATATTTTTAAATTTTTTATTTTATTATAATTTAAATAGTATTATTTATTAGTTTATAATATTAAAATTAATAAAATTATTTAAAATAAAAAAATTATTTTAAAAAATATTATTAAGCTAAATATTAATTTATTTATAATTTATATTATTTAGAAATTAATAATATATATAAATTATTAATATATTTTTTTTTAAGTTTTTATTTTTTAATTTTATTTATATATTTTTTATTAATATATAATACTTTAATAATTTAAAAAAGTTAATTTATAACTTAAAACTTTTTTTATAAAAAATTATTAATATTTATAATATTTTTAATTATATATTAATATAAAAATTTAATAATAATATATTTTTTTAAATAATTAATATTATAAAATAAAAATTAATAATATTTTAAAAAAAATAATAATAGCTAAATATATTTTTAAGTTAAATATATAAATATTTTTATTTTAACTTTATTATATTTAAAAAATAGCTAATATTTTTTAATATAAATATAATAAATTAAAAATTAATATTAATTAAGCTTTAACTTTTATATAATAATATTTTAATTTTTAAATATATTATAATTATTAAATTAATTATTAATAAGCTTTTAATAAAATAAAGTTTTTAATAAGTAAAATAATTATTAAACTAATTATTATAAGCTTTAAAAAATATAAAAAACTTAAATAAACTAAGCTTAAAAATAAAAAATAAGTTATTATAAACTAAGTTATTAATTTTTAAAATAAAATAATATTATTATATATTATTTTTATAGCTAAAGTTTATTTTATATTATAATATTATATTATTATATAACTAAGTTATAAATTTTTTAAATAATAATTAAATTAATAATAAAATAAATATTAAATAAATAAAATATTTTAATAACTATATTTAAAACTATATAAAAAATAATAATTATTTTTTAATTTTTAATAATTATAAAAGTTATTATTTAATAATATTTTTATATTTTATATATTTATTTATTTATTATTTAAGCTTTAGCTTTTTAATTTAATTTCTTTTAATATATTTAAATAATAATATAATAAATATATTAAAAATTTAATATAATATTATTAAACTTATATTAAAAAGCTAGATTTTTTTATAAGTTTTTTATATATTTATATTTATATTAATAAAAAAAATATTTAATAAAGTTTTAAAATAATTAAAATTATATTTCTTAATATAAATAAAGTTATATTTATATTAAATAATTAAAAAAAAGGTAAAATATTATTTTTTAACTATTAGCTTTTAACTTAATTTTAAATTTTATTAACTTAATTATAAAAATAATATAAAAATTAATATATTAAAATGCTTTTTTATATTAAAAAAATAAATAGTTTTAAAAAATTAATTATATTTTTAATAAATGTTATAAAATTAAAAACAAGTAATTATAAAATAAAAAACTTTTTATAATAAATAATATTTAAATTTTATAAAAATTTAAAAAAAAAAAAAATTTAAATTAAATAATAAAGCTAAAAAGAATTATTTAATAAAAAATATATATTATAAATTAAAAATATTATAATATTTATAATAAAATATAATATAATATATAAACTTATAAAATAAATATATAAACTTTTAATAAAAATAATTTTAATTAATTTAATTAATTTAAAAATATTATAATTAAGTTATTTAAATTATTATATAAAAAATAAAAAAAAGTATATTAATAACTTATATATTATTAACTTATAAATAATATTATATTAAATATAAAAATATAAATATAAAATGTTTTTATAATAAAGTTAAAAGCTTTAAATATTTAATATATTATAAAAAAATAATAAAAATAAAAAAATAATAATTATAGCTTAAAAGCTTTTTAAAAAATTAAAATATTATAATAAAAATATAAAAATTATAAAGTTAATAACTTAAGTTTAATAAATTTTTAACATGTTTTATTTTAATTTCTTTTTATTAATTTTTAATTTTTTAAGTAAGTTATTTAAAAAAAAAAGTATAAGTTATAAAAAAAAAAAAACTATAATATAAATTATAAATAAATTTATATTTAGTTTAATAATATTTTTTAAAATAATTTTTATAAAACTTTTTTTTTTTAAAATAATTTTATTAATTTTAATATTATAAATTAATAAATTATATTATTTTATTATAATTTTAAAAATATTAATTATTAGTTTATAATATTTAAACTTATAAAGTTATTTAAATATTATATAATATAATTATATAAACTTTTTTTATATAGCTTATAAAAATATTAATTTATTTATAATATATATTATTTATATTTTAAAACTATTAATTTAAACTTATTTACTTAATTAATTAAGTATTTATTTATTTATTTTTTATATTTATAAATATAAAATATTAATAATATTATAAGTTAATATTATAAAAAATTAAAGCTAAAAAAATAGTTTAAATATAATATAATAATAAAATTATAAAATTATAAACTTGTTTATTAAAAATAAAAAAAAAGCAGTATATATGCTTTATAAAGCATATTAGCCTAGTTAAGGTTATAAGTTATTAAATAAAAAGCTATTTTTATAAAACCTAGCTATAGTATGCCTAGTATGCTTTTCGGGAGGCTTTGGAATTATTACTACGTAAGAACTCCCTGGCGTTAAATACACCAACCAACTAACCAACCATGTGTTGCTGCCTTGATCTAGGATTACTCCTACCTCTGCTGGCATACGAACAACGTCTTCTATCTGGGATATGAAAGGAAATATCGCATTTTACAATTCTATGGGGATAATATTGGTAACTTAAAAATGAATTAGGTGGTTCTTGTGATTCAACTTGTGAGAAGGGCCGGTGGTTATTATTTCATATATGTATATAGCGCGAGCGATATGTCTAATGCGAAGGGTGTGTGCCTTATGAGTTTATGTCCGTCCCTTTTCTAAGTCTTCTACTTGAATAGTGGGATTGCCACATATCTCGCCATTCCCCTCGGGTAGGATAATTTCAGGAGTGGCACCCTGTTCAACGAGGGCAGCCTCAAATCTGATGTCACCGGTCTTTTCCGATCCTTCCATAGTCCCCTGTAATACCCCATTGCTCTTCTCGCGTCTCCTGAAAATGGACCTAATCTTATGAAATATTGTGCCTACAAGTTCATACAATGCAACAAATGGTACACCGATCTTCTTCGCGACGGCAGCGAACCATTCGTCAGGGAACAAGCGAATGAGGATAGCCCATGGTAGACATAAAAATGCCGAGACCACACATATGGCCCACTGAGTTCCATTGATGGGTTTGATTTCAAAAGCGGTGCCGCCAACAAAGATGATGGCGACTTGTAACCCTACCATGAGTAAAGTGATGCCGATGAAGAACTTGTTGCGATGGACACCTTCAAAGATGTTGAATTTGTTGTCCAGACGGCGGTTATTCAACTCGTTGAAAATTTGCATCCAGACGAATGTATTGAAGACCATTGTGTCAAGCTCTTTCTGCTGTGTAGCGTTATTCGGGTCATACCCCAAGATTTGATTCCCTGCGAAGTACAGCACGAAGGTCACAACCAGCTGATATATGGTTTGTCCAATAATCATCTTCCACATGTTGATTGTAATTAACGGGGTGCTCTTTGGCTGGGGCTGACGGTTAAGAATCTTGTCGGTAGGAGGATCGGTAGCCAACGCGAGTGCGGCAAAAGTGTCCATGATGAGGTTGACCCAGAGGAGCTGGACGGCGGTAAGAACCGACTTCATGTCGGGATTCGCAACGGCCGAAATGAATGCGACTAGAACCGCAGTAATATTGACGGTCACTTGGAACTGTTCGTATCGTTAGTGGCTTAATGCTCCTTACTTTGGCTGTGAAGAAGAGTAGGTAGTCTCACCTGAAGGAACTTCTGGACTGCATCGTTAACAGCTCGTCCCCATTTCAGGGCTGTGAGGATAGAAGTAAAGTTGTCATCCATCAATACAATCTCAGATGCCTCCTTAGCTACCTCCGTGCCGCAGACACCCATCGAGAAACCGACATCGGCCGTCTTCAAAGCCGGGGCATCGTTCGTTCCGTCGCCGGTAACGGCAACGGTCTCCCCAAGGGCCTTCAGTTTTGCGACCAGTATCCGCTTATCTTCCGGGGACGAGCGTGCTAGGACCTGGAGTTTAGGAATTTTTTCTTCCATCTCTTCATCACTAAGAATTCTGAATGCGGGGCCTTCCATGATGAGTCCATCTGTGAAAATACCACACTCTGTGGCGATAGCTTGTGCTGTTACGGCATTATCTCCGGTAACCATGCGAACCGTCACACCAGCATGCTGGGCAAGACGAACGGCCTCGGGGACCCCTGGTCTGACGGGATCCTGAATACCGACAACGCCGAGCCACGTGAGGTCCTTGAGTATAGAAGCAAACTGCACATGACCATCTTCGATCTCGGCATAAGAAGGTGGCCATTGGGGATAATCGCGATACACAAGGCCGATAGTACGAAGAGAGTCTTTGGCATATTGGTCGATAACTGATGTTAGCTCTGTTCGATCGTTGTTTGTAAGCAAGGTATCATCGAGTGTTGCGACATCTGCTTTGTTGCTACAGTAGCTCAAGAGGATCTCGGAGGCTCCCTTGAGCAAAAGTCGATATTGTGAGTCAATCTTGATGACCGCACCCATGCATTTCTTGCTCGAGTCGAAAGGCATCATGTGCATAGTTTTCTCATTAGCACGGAGTTCGGGAAGTGACTGCATTCCCAAATGATTCTTCGCCCATTCCAGAAGGGCCGTTTCTGTCTTGGAACCAATGAACGTGAACTGACCTGCATCCTCACCTTCGAACGCGGTCGAGTTAATAGCCACAGATTGAACCAATATATCTCTAGCCTTTCGGGGAAGCTCAGCCGCCCACTGAGATACAGTCTTGGGTTTGGGTCCCTCTTGTTCAGATTTGACGAAACTGGATTGCCCAAAGGTTCCGGCCACCACTGTCATCCTATTAGTAGTTAGGGTTCCAGTCTTGTCAGAGCATATTGTTGTGGCATTTCCCATGGTCTCACAAGCGCGCAGCACACGCACAAGGTTATTTTCCTTTAGTAGGCGCTGGGTGGCAAAGGCCAAGGCGAGGGTTACAGCCAGGGGTAAACCTTCCGGGACGGCGACCACAATAATAGTAACGGCAACGATAAGAATATCCAAGAAGCTGGATGCCTTCTCAGGCGGCGAACGAGTATCGCTAGACAGCCCGGCAAGGAAGCGGAATAGGAGAACGAAGAACAGGAGGATCGCTGCGCTTGCTCCTAGTTGTGCAATAGCGACGGCAAGTCGTTCTAGTTTCTTTTGTAAGGGTGTGGCTTCTACATCGGCTTGGACAGAAACCATGATTTTGCCGAAACTTGAATGTATACCAACGGATGTGCACAGAAACGTCCCAACGCCTTCGAGGACCTTTGCCCCAGAGATAATGAAAGGATCGAGGCCCTTGGCATTAGCGCTACTAGATTCCAACGAAGTTAAAACTTGGTTCCCAGGCGTCTTTTTAATTGCATCGGATTCTCCCGTAGCTGATGACTCGTCGCATTTTATATCATGACCATTGATTAAAATACCATCGACTGGCACGAGATCACCAGGTTCGAGGTGTAGGACGTCTCCGACGAGAATATCCCGCACGTTAATCATAAAAGATTTGCCGGACCGAATAACTTTAATCTCTCTATCCTCCTTTTTCGCGTTCAGTTTGACGAAAGCTCGCTCCTTTTGCCAGTCATTCAGTGATCCCACCAATGTTACAATCAGAATGGCTACTATGATGGCAACACCTTCAACCCAATCAACGGCCGGAGGGGATCCGGGTTTATGCTTAACTCCGAATGTCTCGTAAAGACCGAGCGCTAAAGAAACGATTGCGGCTATCGCCAAGAGGATGATGACTTTGTCCTTGAAGGCAATCCATATGAGTTTCCATAATGGGGTGGCTTTTTTTGCTGGTAAGATATTTTTTCCGTATACTCTTGTCCGATCGGTAAAGGCGTGGGATCCTGGAATCGGGCTTCTTTCTAACGATTCTTGGAACTTGTCGGACGTCCTCTTGACGACCTGGTCAAAGGTGACCCTCGATCGAACGGATGTCTCATCGAGACTTAAGCCGGCGTTGATATCGGTTTGCAGGCCCTGCTCTATGCCGGGGAGTCCACCCAACGCTCGAAATGCGAGTAAGGACTTAGGATTAAACAGCTTGTTTAGGTGTCCAGGGCCGAAGGCAAAGGGGTTGTCCTCAACCTGGAAATCGGCTTCCGTACCGGGATCGGGACGCAGAGCTGATTCAGGGTCTACTGTCTTGACGCTGGACCCGCAGTCGGATTGTGCTGGTGTGAGAAAAGGATTGGCTGAGGCGGAAGGCGTTAAGAAAGGATTTGAGACATTTGAGACGAACGACCCAGCCGGCGTGACGGCTCGCGTCTCGAGGGTATCGCTTCTTGAGCGTACACCAGAATCCAACATGGTTTCGGTGGTGTTACTTCTCGTACGAACACGAGTGTCTACCGCCAGCGTAGGCAGGGCTAAGCTATTGCTAGCCATGGTCAGCAATCGTTTGGTTTCTGTTCGTCAATATATATGACCGAGAGGTAATTCTTTCAGTAGTTAGAGGACAGTGTTATTGTTACTATCGTAAAGTGATGGCTGTCAATCAGGCCTGAAACTTGTTCTGCTACTCCAGGTATAACTCTTCGGCGAGCGATGTATGATCATATGTAGGGATTCCTCGGGTGGTGTATGTTGGAGGAGGGTCTGCCTCGACATGCGATGGGATGCTGACGTTAGTAAATTGGGAAATTTACACTTGAGTACTCAGTTGTATGAGAGAGGCACAGTAAATCTGCCGAGGCTAGGGTCTTTAGGATATAGGCCAGTGCTGTGTTATAGAGTTCGCCGGATCTGTCTTGGGTTCTTGGAGTTTCTTGGTGTTTGGGCTGCGCAGAGCTTGGAAGTATCACTACTCGTAGCTAAGATAATGAGCGTAAACTACGTGTACTGTATAAATGACCTCCGATCGCTTGGTTCGACACAAATACACTACATCATACACTAGTAATAGAAAGTCTTGGAGTGAAGGGTGGGGCCGTTATTCAGTGTAGTGTAGGTCCACGAGGAGGTGTAGTCGTGATATCTAGCCAGGCTCGCCTCCACAGGGGCCGAGAGTATTAAACCTCATTCAGGTAAGCCGGCGGCGGCGGCGTACCAGGCTGCCCGGCTCATAAGTGCAGGTGCTGGTTGCCTACGTGTTGTCTGGGCGCAGCTCATCGTTGCCAGTCAAATCCAGACAAGAGGGAAAAAGCCTCGGCGTCCGGCGCCAAAAAGTGACGTGAGTGAGGCTGTGCCCTTGCAAGCCCAAAAAAATTTGGCTCCCATATAAAAGAGGGAAGGGGTTGCGTGTGTGCGCGTGTCAGGAGGCGATTAATTCCACACTATGGGAGGCCGCTGGCTCCCTGGTCAGACCTGGTCTTTTTTGGCATTTGCGCCAATTTGAAATCGGTAATTATTACACTTTCTACCAGGACATCCTAGCCAGGTTAAATCACGGTATAGAGGAATGAATATCAATGTCAGCTCGTCCTGCTCAACTTCGCATCTTCTCTATCATAGCTCTCACTACCAGAATATATACCAATAGATGATCGATAGAAGGTAACCTAGTGATTTTGGCGCATGTGCACCGCGCTCTATAACAACAAGTCATGGAAGCAAACCCCTCCGCGCCTCCTCCTCTTTTGGAGCCCTCTGGAATGATGGTGACATGGAAAACTCTGCTGATCTTTGGTTCCGGGATGGATTGAGGCTGTGTAAATGGCGGCCGTCCAATCATCTTGGCCCGCGATACACACTTTACTAACTTGGTCTAGGGGCTTTTCTCGGTCCAATCACCCTTCACTCTCGATGACCCATGTTGTGGCCCTCCGGAAATTCCAGAACGACATTGATATTTGATGTGCGGAGAGAGATACTAGTATGTATATATCCAAGATTACCTGCCTCCTGCAAATAGGCAAATATATTCCAATGCAAAGCACTGGGGACGCTAATTGCGAGTAACTCTGATATCCACCTGTGGTCTTGAACGCTACGCTACGCTACACTGCACTAGCTAACCAACGAGAGCAGCTTCATCTAGGTATTGCTCGCATCCTTGGTTTTTTTTCTTGTTGTATATATATTGGCATTCTAACAGATATTGAGTTGCTAGCTATCTACACGTTGGTGTGAACCGTGCAATGCTTGTCCCGCTTAAACCAAACAATGAGATCTCTTTTTGACATGATCGGCATGGACCGAGTAGCTGTTGTTCGCATTTGGGTATACTACACAATATCTTAAATACGCTACGACATCGATGTATTTCGGTTTGCTACACTAAACGTCGAAATACACACGTATTATCGATGGAATGATTACGCTATATACAGCAGGTCGATCCGAATGGGACATGCTGCGCCCCGGCGCATCCCCATTCCCTGCTCTTAGTACTCTGCGGGCTCATGATATACTCGACGGCCAAGGTCTAAAGCCCAGCGCATTTTCGCTAGTGCCCGATATTATCTTGGCCATCTTTCGTCTCGTGGAGAGTGGGTCGTCCAGCGCCATTTGTGACCATCTTGATGAACCATCAAGTGATAGATCATAACCAACAGCCAAAGACCACATACGCATATCTACATTCGTAGTGGAACAATGGGCGTGGTGAACCGCCAACGGTATTAAAAGGATCAGGCGTCACGCCCTGCGCTAAGTGTGGCTATGTAGAGTTGGGACGAATGCCATGACCTCTAGTTCCTGACTTGGTCTATGGATGTATTTCTCGATCTGTTCATCTACCTCCACCAGTGGCACCGTGACACCGCTCTCTATGAAACAAGGAGAGTGTTCTGTGTATTGTTGGCATAAACCGGCTATTGGAAGATTATAGGATTCTTGTGTGGTAACACATCCATAGTACAGTTCTACCTTGACTTTGGCGTTGAAGTCTTGGACAAGGTAATTCCCTCGGTTACATATTATCTCATCTAATTAGTATAATATCTCCGTAAGAGAAGTTGGAGGAGCAAAATCAGAGTCCTACTAGTGATTGTAAATGTAGTGAGGGGACCGGGAGTATCTGGTGATGCAACGGTTTGGTTTTCACATGTAAGCCTTTTCTATACAATTTCCTCCCCCCAATCCAGACCCGCGCTTGAAATGCATTACTATTACATATATGATGGCTATTGTATCTTTTCAGTGGTGTATTATATATAGTAGATGGAGATTAACAATATGTTTATTCTATTGGCATTTGTCTGTAGTGAATCGCTTTCGTTCAATTTGTGCTGGGCCACCTGCTTAATCTTATAATGAGCATATTAAGATGCCCTGACTGAGCAACACTTAACGAGAAGCGAATTTTAGCCACGGTATCCAAGCAACTGCACGTATTTGAGTTGGAGAATTGGAACAAAATTTCAAGTACATCTCTGTACGGATTGTATATCATTTCACTCAGTTAGAAGCCTGTCGAGAGTTGAATGAAGTCACTCATTACACCTCGCAGACTTTGTATCGATAGACTCAAGAGCTAATATATAGACGATTAAGCCGCCCTTGTGGCTCTGATATTATTTTATCGTCATCACTGGAAAAATACACCCCAACATACCATAATATCGCCTTGGTTGAATTGTCGACTTTTACCAGCCTGTGATTCGTAGCTTGATGATTAAAAGTGACCTAGTTTAGATGGGTTTTTTCCTCCTCGATCGGATATATATATTTTTTTCACTTTCTCGCGAGTTGGGATAGGGGTTATGATATTACAAGTCTAGTGTACTGAGTATGTGTATTAGTGTATCGCAAATCAAATCATCAACAATATCAGGTGATATCTTTATCCGATTATCAAATGGACGGATAGGCTAATCTGTCAGTGCTTTCTACACCTAGAATCCTTTCCATTCCCTCAAGCTTCATTAGTATCGTCGTTATTTGCAATATCCAATCTAGCCAGCACTGCCTACCACAAAATGAAATTCCACAAAATTTATTACCTTGCTAAGACCCAAGATGTTGCAGAACACAACTTACTTTGCATATATACCATGGCCTTTAGCTGTGGAAGCACCGAGCTGACTCAGTCTCAGTCTCACACTCGCCGTCCCATCCCCAACAGCTCACCAGTCATTTCTTATTCCATAAATCCTATCCTATCCTAAAATCCTAAAATCTCAACTAACGGCAAGAGATGATATAATATCCACAACGGTATTGCCCCCAGCGTCAAATCATCCTCGCTCGAGGGGTGTAAAGATAAACCAAACATCTCGCCTCCGAGGCCCCCGACCGCAGCGGCTAGAGACACCCAAGACGAGCCTTCCGAGACGGTTGATGCAGTGGAACGACGGGGCCACACTAGCAGTGGCTATGTCAAGGCCACGTCTCATCAGCATCATATATTGACTGTTATTCCCACGTAACCCAGCGCCCCGTACTATTATATATCATGGATCTTCGGAGGCCATGGGCGTACCGCACCCGAGCCACCCACAAGAGCGATATGCAGGGTACCTCGACACCGTGTCCATTGTGGGCCCTTCTAATCTTCCCGAGAGAGTAAAGGCGCAGCCAAGGGTGAACTGACAAACGTGATATTTCTGACTCGCGGCACCTCTTGCTGTTCCTTTGCTGTTCTATCCGCAGTGCGCGCGTGGGGGACCTTAGGGCGAGAGAAGAAAAAGAGACGGATAAAAGGGTTTTTTTTTGGTTAGGAGAGAGTGGCTCCTACTTCTCGTTCGTCATATATGGCTTGCGCAACGTTCTGAACTAAGGATACGCGGCTGTGACGTGCGGAATGAAGCGATCTAACCATAAACAAGCCTCGACGGAATCGACGATGAGTGTGCAAGTTGCCTCCCTTCAATTCCCATTGCGTTATGGATAGAGTATGGCTAGGTAGGCTAAGAAAAGGTCCTGTGAAAATGCAGGGGATTCTTAGATGAGCTGACAAAAAGAATAAATCAGAACTGTGCTGTGCAATGTTGCGCTATATATTACATATTATTTCTTTTCTGCTGTCAATCTTTATAAACCACATTCTATCTAATTTAGTATCGCTTCTCGTTAATTGTTTGTCGATAACACATGATATCGGTGCGACTGGTGAATAATATAATGCGAGTCGTTTTAGGCAGGCGACAATTCCTCATGGTTAACCTCATGCCCTTCCGGGGCACCTATATGCGCCGATTCAGCCATGCGCAAGGCATCCTGGATGTCGTCAACAAATAGATGCTCGCCTCCAACAAGGGCAACGATACCGCTCCGCTCGAGCAGCTTCCACACTTTGCTGTCACGACTGGGTGCGCGGCTGAAGAAGACCCTGACACCTTGTCGTCGATACTTACGCACAATCTCCTCCAACACCTGCGTACCAGAGCCATCCATCGATGTCACTCCATGAATGTCAAAAATGATATTTCGATTACTATCCCGGGGGCGCAGGCGGGGCAGTGCCGGATGTGCCATATTCGTGCCGTAGCGTTCCATCCGACGGAGCCTACTTTTCAAGTCACCCGTATTGGCAAATGTCAGAGGCTCGGGGATTTTCACGATCAAGCACCCTTCGACGGACTCAACATGCTCTGGGTGTTCTTCGGCGTTGGCGAAACGGTCACTATTGGGGACGCGACCGAGAATCTGGATACGTGGGCGTGTGGCATGGCGCACCACTTCTAACAGTGACAGGCCTATGCCAATAGCGATGCCGAGATTCAGTGAGAAGAACACAGTCACAAGAACAATTACAGCCATGAGGAATAACTCCTTCCAACCCTTGATTCGCACGAAGAAGATCAGATCTTCGGGAATTTCTTCGACGAGGGAATAGGCCACTACCATGATTAGCGCGGAGAGAACTGGTTTCTGCATCTTAGATCAGCCATACCGCACAAAAACCCTGGTTTTTTATAATGGAACATGCCAACTTACAGGGAGATAGTAAAACCACGGCAAAAGAAACAGGATACAAATGATGGTGATGATGCTGAGGAATATCGAACTCATGGGCGTTTTTCCGCCTGTGGATTTGTTTACCTTGCTCCTGCCGTAGCCTCCAAAAGCGGGCAGAGCCATAAAACAAGCACCGACAATGTTGGCGGTCCCCAAAGCAATTAACTCACGATTTGGGCTGAGCTGCATACCTTCGATGACATCAGTGTCGCCGAGACTCTTGGCGGCAACGGAAGACTCGAAGAAGCCGAGCATACCGATTAGAAACGATGTCCCCAAGGCCTCTCGGATGTGAGGCAGGTGAGATAGCTGGAAAGGATTGCGGAACGTGAATATACGGCCAGATGGGGCTTCGACTTTGCCGAGAAGCTCGACACCCTTCTCTTCCCAACCGAGAAAGTAGGCTAAGACGGCGGAGAGCACGACAACGAGGAGACGGTCCGGGAAATATGCCACACCAGAGTATCGAGGTTGTAGCCTGCGCTTGATCTCACTAGCGACACAGGAATTCGTTAGTATCAGATCGACTAGGGATATGACGGTGACTCTTACCGGAGCACCATGACAACAACAAAGCTCACGATGCCGATGATGCCTGAAAGCTTATGCCATTGGCCAAGATGGGTAAAGATGAAGACAAGCTTGTCGACGGTGCTACGGTGGGGTACGCTGGGTAACTCTGTTGCCACCTTGTTCAAGCCGAGAAGGGGGGTCAATTGGTCAATGAGGATGACGATGCCGATGGACGAGATGAAACCACGCAAGAATGGGCGGCTCAAGACGTTATCGACGAATCCAAAGCGGCTTAAGCCCATGATGAAGACAGAGGCGCCGGCCAAGCCAACAGCCACACCGGCAATCTTAGACTGCAGGACGGTGTCGTTTTCATTGCCTTCCCCGTCGTCGACGTTAGTCTTGACTATGGAGCCAACGAGCAGAGACCCGGCGGCCTCGGGTCCAACGATCATCTGGGGGCAACTACCTAGGAGCGCATAAAAAATGGGGTTAAAGACAAAGGCGTACAGCCCGCTGATGGGGGCGACGTGTGCGAGATTCTCGGCATAGGAGAGGGCCATGGGCAGGTACATGGAGGCCATGGTAATGGCGGCGGTGAGATCGCCGGTGAGCCATGACCACTGGTACTGACGCATCCATGTTAGACAAGGGATATAATAGGAAAGAAACATGGACCACGAGTACTCGACGCCGTGTCGCTCGGCCAAGGCACTAGACGTTGCCATCTTTTTGTTCTTCATCATCCTATATAAGGCCTTTCTCAATATGCCGGGCGGCGGGAACTCGCCGAGGGTGGCAGAGCCATCAGAGCCTAGCAATGATGTCCTCTCGGATTCAGCGTGTCCATGCCGCAAAGGGGGGCTGACAGCGCGGGGAGAGAAGGTCCCGTGGTTGCAGGGACCATCGTGGGCTCGGTGGTGGAGGAAGAGGGACGTTGTTTCGTCGGGGTCGGGTAGTGAAGGACTTTCTGGCTCGGAATTTGGACTGTAACCGGGCTTAGGACTACTTGAGCTGCAGGTGTCGAGTGGTGGGGGTGCGGTGTAGGGATGGTTGTGCTCTGGCTGGTTGGACGAAGAATCGGAGACAGTACGGCTTTGGCGAAGGCGACTCGGCGTCGAAGGGGAATGGTAGTGATGGTTGTGATGTGATGTCGATAGTGGCGGCGGTGGCTGAGGCTGAGATTGAGATTGGGCTGTCGGTTGCTGTGTGGATGACTGTGTGAGCGACTGTGTAGGTGGTTGTGTTGTTCGCCGTCGTGGCCGTGGTGGTGGCGGTTGCGAGCCACCGGCAGGCGACGGCGGTGGTGCTGGCATTTTCCCAAAGTCCCTGACCTAGCTATGTAACTAAACCTAACTATAATGCATCGGATGTCGACTTGACTCTACAAGAGCGGACGTAAGGGTGGTGTTGAGAAATCTAGATGCCCCGGCGAGATGGATGAAGTGAGTACCTAAGGGAGGTAGGTACACCTACCTTGGTTGTTCAAAGACGGTCGGTTATATGTCACCATCTGACCATCACACAGTACCAAATGAGAATGTTCAGCTATGGCAAGCTTCGTAGGGGTAAGATGAAGTAGTTGGGTTTCAAGGCCGCATCCACGACCAGTTTTTCTGACAAGTTTTCTGACCAGCTTTGCTAAATCACTGGAAATAAAAGGTAGAGCTGGGCGATCCAAATAAATCTGTACTTACTTTATATATCTGCCCATTCAAAACCCATTATCCATACCCTCTTTCCATCTAACTTGATCCTCAATTCATCGGGCTCCAGGATGTACGGAGTATGTAGTGTAGTTAGGTAAAAGATGGTAAGAAGATGGTAAAAAGATAATATATGATTGGCCTGTGCCCTCATCCTGCTAGCGCCAACTATATACTATACTGTGCAAATTTCGTAGGCACCTAGATTAGGTTAGGTTAGGTATATACAAGTACCTGTTACTAGATACCTAAAGGGCTGTATTACCTACCTTATGTACCTACTACTTAACCCTAGTGTCGCCGCAGCCAGGACTTTATACCTTTGCAAATGCAATATATTATATAATCCTATTATATTATTAAACAGTTTTTATAAGTATAATTAGGTTAGGTTTTTTATTATTTTTCTTTTTTTAAAAAAGAAAAAAAAATTGTTTAAAAAGAGAAAAATAGGTAAATAAACACAAATATAACATGTTTAATATAGTTACTGCTCACATAATGAAGAAAAAAGAACAACTGTTAAGCTAGTATGTACTGCAAATGCTATGTGTGGCTATTTAGCTGGTGGGTTTATCAGCCAGTATTAGCATGCTTAAACATACACCTTTTGATTTTGCCTGTGAAAATCTCGCGCAAAGCAGCCTCAAAGACAACATTATCACATCGGCTAGCGCAGTAGAGCAAGCGACAGGTAGAAACACGAACGGAATGAGCTGGTGACCGGTGAGGTTATTCCCATCACCACCTCTGAAGCATAGGCCGAACACCTAGATACGATATTATGCGGGCCGCTCTATTGTGCTGCACAAATCAACCGCCACAAAAATCCTGTCGTGTATATCCTTGCTTTAGGTTGTAAAGTCTTTTAGCAACAGCGGGAGGTCGTCTGCGCTGTAGTCAATGTACCCTAAGTCTATGAGAGTATCGAGCGACTGCTGGGCATATTGAGTAGCGGTCTCGGTGTCGCCCGCTTTCCAGAAGAGTCTGGCGAGAACCTCATACTGCGAGGCCACCATGGTAGGAATATCCTCGGCTTTTACCAGTGTGAGAATCTCATGTGCCGCACGCACCGCGGTCGTACCGTCCAACTCGTCGATAGCCTTGAGAACGTCCTCTTGCAACGACGCGATTTTCTCTCGTCGGTAATCCGACGCTGCGATTTCCGTCTTTGAAGCCGTGCAGAGACTACAAGTACATTCAAACCCCCAACGCCGCAAGTCACGCTGTCTCTTCTCCCTCGGGAGGTTCATAGGGATATCTGAGAATGGGCTGTTTATTAGCAGACGTCCTCAGTGAACATCATCGTGTTCGGGGATCTCCCACAGCTAATAGTGATTTCTTCTCCTATCTCGATATCCCGGAAGGCGACAACCTTGACGTCGAAGCTAGTTGCGCTGAATCGTACAAATGCGCTACGTTTCTCACGTCAGATTCACTTCTTCTACAGAAGGGTAGAAGGCTCACTTTGGTTTACAGGCGTGATTGATTCGCTAGATTTCGTCGTGAGCAGTCCAATCATGGTATTCCTCTGGGCTGGCCTCAACTCACAGCAACTTCTGGGTATAGCGCCATATGTGAATCACCACCTAGGGTGTACGAGAAAGAGTTGGTGCCGAGTATATCCTCAACGATATCGACAGCCTTGGTGCTCGACCGGCCAAGCCCAAGTACCTTATCGGGGTCGGAAAGCTGTTCAGCTGCCAAGTGGAGAAATTGATACCCAACCTGTCGCTGCATCGCTTTGGGGAATGATAAATCCAGCACGAGAGTGGCCCAGTCCGACATGAACGCCTCGGCACGGGAGATTCTTCGTGTGGCCATCACACCTTTCCCTTTGGGAGGAATGTCTACGATTGCGTAACTTGGCGTAGTGCTATTGATACTGTGGCCCCCGGGGAACTCTTCGTCAAGCATATTGGCACTGTCCGCGGCCGTCTTGGGCTTCGTGATGAGGCTAATTCCTTGGTAGCCATGCCGCGAGTTGCTGTACACGCAGTATTTCAAACTCGGGTCCTTTTCTGAAATTACACACTCTGGTTGGTGCGTCCAAGGCGACCAGTCGACAGGGTGAGAACCTATACTCTCATCGATAACCGGAGGGCATCGAAATTGACCATCATGCCGCAAAGCGTGCGGCGGATCTATAAGACAGTGCTTCGTCGCTATGCCCGTATCTTCGGCTAACACGGGCAGTTGGCCGAGTAGTAAGGAAACGGCAGCTGGTCCGTATTGTGAGTGCTTCATTTTTACGAAAGACCTGCGAGTTCGACCTTAGGAAAGCTTACGCAGAAAGAGTTCACAGGGCTATACATCAGGTGAGAGGCGCTTGTACTACCAATATAACAGCACCGCAGTGGTATGTTTTTTTTAAGCGTCTCACATTTCCATATCTGAATACTCAGTGATGGCTGAGTTGAACCGCGATATAGATAGATTACCCAATGTGAGGCCAAGAGACGGGATCTCGAGGCTAAGAATGCATTGCCAAAACGATCTGCGTTCCTCACTAGCCCCTTCCTCAGAGGTACCATCAATGGATTTAAAAACTAGCTGAGCAATTGCCCTTATGGGTACGCAACATTAGGTAATTTATTCGGCCCCTTAAGATCGCGCCAGAGCCCCGTCTCCCAAAAAAAAACATAGGGTCCGCTACGGCGCATTCATTTATTTAGAGGGATCATCCACCGCAGCGTATTAGCCGTTCGGCGTTCAATTCTTCGTCTTTAAGGATCAGATGAGACACAACATGGACCTACTGTTCAAGGTCACTTGATCGAGCCGCTCCGTCCGTGACAAGGCCTTGGCCTTGCCGATCGCCGGTTGGTCGGGTGCAACACCCGTGACATTGCCGAGTTCCGACCACAATCGGCGCTTTCTCACGAATGAGGGAGGAGATTACCTATATCCACATCGCTTGGCCGGCGGTTAAATTACAGACCCTTGTTTGAGGCAGAGTATCTGTGTGGACCATCCCTATACGTGATACAGATTGCCATTCTAGATTTCACGGGACAAGACCTCTATGGACGATGGGCTTGAAGTGGTCTGTCTATCTAGCTGTTTTATATACGAATAGTGGCTGTTTGTTTAGCACAAAATGACACAATAAATTTACTACATGAGCGATCAATGTTATGCCGACCTAACATTAGCTTTCATCCATGTCTGCTCTACGAATCGCAGTGAACAGCCCATTTGGTGCAACTCAGTGGCTTGGCTTTTGATAACATGAAATAAATAAGGTCTTGCCTTTAACACTTCCTTTTTCCCTTGTTACTTTATCAGGAAAAGAATATAAAGATTTCATTAAGACTGCATACTATGAAATATGACTAACCTAGGGAAAGGATTCATCAAGTGATGTGACGAGGATACTTGAGTGTCACAAGGGCATATGTTCTGGGCTTGGGAATAGCTTCATATTCCTAATGTTCTCTTGAGGACAGATTAACACGCTCAAGTGATCATGTGACTCACATGTGACATTGAGAATGATAAGGCCAGAAATGAAGGAGAAAGCTGTTGGATTTTGGCTAGTTAGGTGGCACTTACTGCCTAAGCAATCTTACCACTAGTAGGTATAAATAAGGCTTAGTGTATAATAGTATATTCAGAGCTTCTAGTGTTCTATATTGTTCTTCTAGTTAAGTGTATTTATAAGGCATTTGGTAAATAATTTTTTTTTATATAGGCTATTTTAGCTATTATACTAGCAATTATACTAGCTATTATATATTATTTATTATATTATTTATTTATTACCTTTATATTATAAATAGTTATATAATAAATTTTTTATAATTAATTTATAAGCTTATAATATTAATTTAATATATATATATATTATATTTTTAAAAAAGCTGTTTATAATAATGTTTTTTATATTATAAGCTATAATAAAACCTAAAAATTAAAAGCATATAAATAATAAATAAAAAAATTATATAAATAATAAAAAAAGCAAAATAATATATAAATATAATATAATTATATTATAGATTTTTTTTAATTATTTTAATTAGCTATATATATAAGCTTAAAAGCTTTATTTTATTAATATAAATTATTTTAATAATTTTTTTTTTTTTTTTTAAAAAAAGCTTAATTTTTTTTATAAAGTAGTTAATATAAATATAATTATGCTTATAAAGTTATTTTTATTTTAAATATTTATTATTAAGCTTAAAAGTTTTTTTTATAAGCGTTTTTATAATTTTTTTAATAAAGCTTAACATAAAATATAAGTAAATTAAAATTATAAATAAATTAATATTTTAAAAACATATATAAAAAAAGTTTATATATATTATATAATATTTAAATAACTTTATAAATTTTAATATAATAAAGTAATAATTAATATTTTTAAAATTATAGTAAAATAAAAAATTTAAAAATATTTTTTATTATTTTATAGCATTTTTTTTATTAAAATATTTTTTAAATATATTAAAAATATAAAAAATTTTTAGCATATTTATTATATTTAATAATATTTTTATTAAAAAAAATGCTATAAAAATATAAAAAATATTTTTAAATTTTTTATTTTATTATAATTTAAATAGTATTATTTACTAGTTTATAATATTAAAATTAATAAAATTATTTAAAATAAAAAAAGTATTTTTTATAAAAATTACTTTAAAAAATATTATTAAATTAAATATTAATCTGATTATAATATTAATTTATTTATATTTTATATTTTATTAAATTTTATAATAATAATTAATTATAAAAAATAAATAAGCTTATAAATAGGTTATAATAAGCTTAAAAGCCTTTTTTTTTTAAAGCTTTTATAAAATTTAATAGTTATAATTAAATATATTAATATATATAAAATAATAAACTATATATAAATTTAATTAACGTAAAAAAAAACCTTGCTATTTTTTAAATAATTAAAGCGCTATTTTTTTAAAAAGCTAAAGCGTTAAATAGTTAAAGCGCAACTTTTTAAAATAACTAAGGCATTACCTTTTAAAGTAGTTATAGTTACGAGAGCATAAACTTAGCTGTTATACATATAAACTATACTAGATAACTAGGCTACCACTTTAGTTATTCGACGTTTTTTTTTAAAAGGTTATAGATTAACTAATATAAAGTTATGCCGTAATTATTATAGTTACTACTTATAACAATTTTAATAAGCGCTTTTTTTATTAATAAAAAATTATTACTTTTTACTTTTTATTAAATTCTTTATTAAAATTAATAAAAAGGTTATTTTTTAAACTTTTTTAAAAATAAAAAGCTATTAATAAGTTATTTTTTTTTAATAAACTTTATAAAAAAAGCTGTTAATTATAATAGTTTTTAATTATAAGCTTAAAGCGATTTTTTAAAAAGTTAAAAAGCTGTTTATTATAGCTTTATTATAATTATTTTTAAATATAATAGCTTAAATAAAATAAAACATATATTTAAAAGCTTAATTTAAGTTAATAATTAATATAAATAAAGTTATTTTTTTATTTTATATAATTATAAAATTAAATATATTAAGCTAGTTTTTAATTTATTAAACTAAGTTTAATAACTTATTTTATTTTATAATATTAATAAATATTTTATATTTTATAATATATTTATATTTAAAAGCTAGTTATAAAATTATATTAAGTTTTTTTAAATTTATATATTTTTAATTAATTTAGTTAATAACTTTTATATAAATTAATTAATAATTAAAATTAATTAATTATTATATAATATTTATTATATATTTATAAAGCTTAAATATAGCTTTAAAAAGCTTTTAAAAATAAATTTATATTATTAAACGTAAAGTTTTTTATTATAATTATAAAAAAATTAGCTAATTAAAAAAAGCTAAGCTTAATAAGCTAAAAAGCTTATTTTATAAAGTTTATATAAAATTATAAATTATAATTATAAATTATAATAATAATTTTTTTTTATATATAAAAAAGTTATTAAAAAAGTTATAAGTAATTTTTATAATAATTTTTATAACATTAAGTTAAACTTAAAAGCTTATAATTTAAAGCTTATAAATATAAATAATAAATTATATAATATAAATTATAAATAAATTAATATTTAATTTAATAATATATTTTAAAATAATTTTTATAAATTTTTTTTTTATTTTAAATAACTTTATAAATTTTAATATTATATATTAATAAATAATATTATTTAAATTATAATAAAATAAAAAATTTAAAAATATTTTTTATATTTTTATAGTATTTTTTTTATAAAAATATTATTAAATATAATAAATATATTAAAACTTTTTAATATTTTTAATATATTTAATAATATTTTACTAAAAAAAAAATATTATAAAATAATAAAAAATATTTTAAAACTTTTTTAATTTATTATAATTTTAAAAGTATTAATTATTAGTTTATAATATTAAAATTAATAAAATTATTTAAATATTATATAATATAAATAGCTTTTTTTATATAGTTTATAAAAATATTAATTTGTTTATAATATTAATTTACTTATATTATATATTATATAAAAAAGTTAAAATATAAAAACTTTTAAAAATATAAATAATAAGCTTATAAAACTTTTAATTATTAAATTTTAACTAATTAAATAATATTTATTACTTAAGTAATTTTATTATTAATAAATATAAAACTTAATATATAATAATATATTTAAAGCTTTTAATATTTTATATTATTTTTTTAGTTAAATATATTTATAAAGCATTTAAAAAATAATTTCCTTTTATATAAGCTATTTTAACTATTATATTAGCTATTATATTAGCCATTATATATTATTTATTATATTATTTAATTATTATTTTTATATTATAAATAATTATATAAGCGATTTTTTTATAACTAATTTATAAGGTTATAATATTAATTTAATAAAAGCAGCATAATATATAATTACTAGCTATAATTAACACAGCTTTTTATTTAATTATAAAGTTAAAAAGGTTAAAATATTTAAAAGGTTATAATAAACTATTATATTAAAAATATTATATATATTAAGTTTATAAGTAATATTTTATTAAACTGTTATTTATATTTTAAGTTTTAATATAATATATAGTTAAATTTATATTTTATATTTTTTATTATATAAATAAACAATATATTTAAATAATAAAAAATTATATTAATAATAATATAATATATAATATATATAAATTAATACTTTTATAAGCTATATAAAAAAAAGCTATATATATTATATAATATTTAAATAATTTTATTAATTTTAATATTATAAACTAATAATTAATATTTTTAAAATTATAATAAAATAAAAAATTTTAAAATATTTTTTATTATTTTATAATTTTTTTTTTTTTTAAAATATTTTTAAATATATTAAAAATATAAAAAACTTTAATATATTTATTATATTTAATAATATTTTTATAAAAAAAATACAATAAAAATATAAAAATATTTTTAAATTTTTTATTTTATTATAATTTAAATAATATTATTTATTAATATATAATATTAAAATTTATAAAGTTATTTAAAATAAAAAAAATATTTTTTATAAAAATTATTTTAAAAAATATTATTAAGCTAAATATTAATTTATTTATAATATTAATATATTTATAGTTTATATTATATAAAAATATTAGTTTATTATTTTTTAAATTATATAATTTAATTATAGTTATAGCAAAATAAACTAATTAATATATAAGCCTTAAGATTAAAATGCTAAAGTAGTTATAAGCTATTAAGCTATTTGCTATATTATATAAACTATATTAAGTAATTAAGCTACTACTTTAATTATTTAACATTTTTTTTAAAAGGTTATAGCTTAATTAATATAAAGGTATATTATAATTATTATAATAACTAAAGTATTTATAAAGCAAAAGTTTAACTTTTTACTTTAGCAAAAATATTATGCTACTTTTTTAAATAACTTATATAGTTATACCTTTTTTAGCTACGGTTTTATAGTTAAATTAACTAATTTTTTTTAAAAAGCCTAGTAGTGCCGGTAGTAAACTAGGTAAAAGTTTAGGCTTAAAGATAACCTTATAGTTTATAAAAAAAGGGGTAGTTATAGCAAAACAAACTAGTTAATATATAGGCCTTAAGATTAAAGTGCTAAGGTGGCTATAAGCTATTAAGTTGTTTGCTATATTATATAAACTATATTAGGTAACTAGGCTACTACCTTAGTTATTTAATATTTTTTTTAAAAGGTTATAGCTTAATTAATATAAAGTTATACTATTATTATTATAATTATTTAATAATTATTTTAAAATATTTATAGTTAAATAAAAATAAATTATTATATTTTAAAATATTAAAATATTAATATTAAAGTTTTTATAATTATATAATTTAATTTAAATATTAAAAAAATAAATATATATAATATTATTTTATTTTAAAAAAAATTATATTATAAGTTAATAATAAAAAAAAGGTTAATAAAGCTTAAATATAAAAACAATTAAAAATATATTAAAAAAATAAGTTTTTTTTTAATTTAATAATAATAAATATATAACTTTTAAAAATAAAATTATTAATTAATATTATATAAAAGTTATAATAAACGTTTTAAATATAACTTTAATATTTTATTAAAAAAATAAAAGCGTTTAATTTAAAATATATAATATTATTTTTAAGTTAATATTATATTATAAGTTAATATTATGCTTTTTTTTACTTTTTATATATTAACTTAAATAATTTAATTATAATATATTTTAATAAATTAAAATTATTTATATTAATAGTTTTTATATTTATTTAATAAATTTATATATTATTTTTTATTTTAATATATTAACTTTTATAATACTTTTATAATTAAGTTAATAAAATTTTAAATTTTAAATTTAATAAAAATTAATTACTATTTAGTTTTTATAATAATAATAAATATTTTTAAAATTTAAAATTAATTTAAAAGCTAAAAGTTAAAAAATAATATTTTATTTACTTTTTAAATATTTAATATAAATATAACTTTATAATAAAATAACTTTTAAATAATTTAATTATAATAATAAAATAATTAAAAACTAAAGGTTTATTATTATAGCTATTAATATTAAATAGCTAAATAATATAATATTATATAAAAATAAAAAGGTAATATAAATAACTTTTATATTAATTTATTTTTTATTTAAGTATAAAGGTAAAGCTTTTATATAAAGAATTTTTTTAGTAAAGAAATTTTATATATATATATGCTACGGTTTTAATTAAGCTAAAAAGCTAGCATATAAAGTTATTAAAATAACCTTATACGCAAATAGCTTTATATATATATAGCTTTATATATAGTTTATACTATTATTATAATAATTAATAAATATTATAAAGTAATATAGTTAAAATAATTATATTGTTTTTATAATATTATATATTACTTTATTTATATATTACTTTATTTATATTTAAAAATATAATTTTAGCTACTTTATAGCTTAATTAAATAATTCCTTTTATAAATATAAATATATATAAAAAGTTAATAAAAAAATTTAGCTTTTTAATATAAGCTTAATAATGTTATATTAAATGCTTAATATATTTATTATATTATTATTTAAATATATAAAAAACAATAAAATTAAAAAGCTAAAGCTTATTTAATAAATAAATAAGCATATAAAATGTCGCGGTTAAATAATTATAAAAAATATAGCTTTATAATAAAATACTTTATTTATATAAAATTTATATATAAAAAAAAAAGAAAAAGAAAAAATAAGTGTATATATTATAATTAATAATATAGTTATAAAGCTATGTTATTAATATAGTTATATTACCGTTACTATAATTTTAATTTATTTTTTTTAAAAAAATAGGTTTTAAATATATTTTAAACTTAAAAAAGTAAAAATATAATTAATTTTTAAAAACTTATATAATATTATTTTAATTAATAATTTTTAAATAAATAATTTTATTTAATATTAATTAACATTTAAAATATATTATATATAACTATAATTTTTTAAAAAACTTTATATAAAAATTTAATATAATATTTTAAATAAAATTTATAAAACTTTAATAAAACTAAGTTTATAATAATTATATATTATTAATTAATAAAAAAAATAAAAAATAAGCTATAATAATTAATTATATTAATTTTATTAAAAAAACTATTTTATTATTATTATTTATAATATATATATTATATTATTAAAATTAAATATATATAAATTATTAATATTAAATTAATATAAAATATAAATAAATTAATATTATAAGCAAATTAATATTTATTTTAATAATACTTTTTTAAAATAATTTTTATAAAAAATATTTTTTTTATTTTAAATAACTTTATTAATTTTAATATTATAAACTAGTAAATAATATTAATTAAATTATAATAAAATAAAAAAATTAAAAATTTTTTTATATTTTTATAGTATTTTTTTTTATAAAAATATTATTAAATATAATAAATATGTTAAAAAATTTTAGTATTTTTAATATATTTAAAAATATTTTTATAAAAAAAATTGCTTTAAAATAATAAAAAATATTTTTAAATTTTTTATTTTATTATAATTTTAAAAGTATTAATTATTAGTTTATAATAATAAAATTAGTAAAGTTATTTAAATATTATATAATATATATAGCTTTTTTTTATATAGTTTATAAAAATATTAATTTATTTATAATATTAATTTGCTTATATTTTATATTAATATAAAAGCTATATTTTAAATAAATTTAAAAACTTTATAAAAAATATAAAATTATAATTATTTTATTTAATTATTAAATATTAAAATTAAGTTTTTTTTTATTTTTAAAAAAGCTTTTTTAATAATTTTTATAAAATTAAAAGTTTTAAAACTTTAGGTTTTTAAATATTAAAAGTTTTAATTAACATAAAATTATAAACTTTATTAATAAAAATTTATATTATTTTTAACTAGTTATTAATATATTAACTTATTTTTATAAGTAAAAAATATTAAAGTTTTAATAAAAAAAAATACTTAATAAATATTAACAAAAAAATTTATAAAATAAAAAAGTTTATAAAATAATTAATATATATTATAAAAAAATAAATATTATAAATAAATTAATATTTTTATAAGTTTAATATAAATAGCTAAAATAGCTATAAAGTTAACTATATAAACTTTATAAACTTTTTAAACTTTATAAACTTTATAAATTTTATAAACTTTATAAACTTTATAAACTTTATATAATATAGCTTATATAAATAAAAAATTTTTGCTATATTAAAACTTTATATTTTTTTTTTAATATATATATTTTATATTACTTTTTAAATAAACTTTTTTTATAGTTTATATTAAAAATAATACTTTTATATAAATAATTTAATTAAAACTAAAAATTTAAATAAAACTTTTAAAGTTTATTATTAAACTAAGTTTTTTTTATAATAAATTTTTATAAATAAAAATAGCTTTATTATATTTAGCTAATTTACTTATTTTTTAATATATTATTTTTATAACTTTTTTTTAATAATTATATTAATAATTAAATCTTATTAAAAGCTTATTTTTTAATATTTATTATAATAGCAATATTTATAAATAAGCTTTATTAAAAGCTTATTTTATAAGGTTTATTATAAGGAAAAAAAAAATAAGTTATTTAAATTGCTAATATACCTAGATTTACATATATAGCTGCGCCGGTGTTTTCGACAGCCTTAGCTATATAGACCACTCTAAATCCCTTACCTAATAGACCCTGCGCTGTTTATGTTGCCGAACACCTTGTTAAAGGCTCGTTTGCTAAGGTCGAGGCCATATATATGGCTGTGTGAAAAAGACGACGCCTTCGCTAGCAGTTCGTTAACCCTTTCGAAATTCCCTCTGCTAGTTAGTCCGTTAAACCCCTGGTTAGTCTGTTAGTCAAGGCTAGTCAGTCCGTTAAATATTGGATTTTGGCTAGTTAACACCTATTGCCTAAGCGATCTTGTTACTAGTGGGTATAAAGCTTAGTGTATAATAGTGTATTTAAGGCTTTTAGTGTTTTATATTGTTTTTGTTATTAAGTTTATTTATAAGGCATTTAGTGAATAGTTTCCTTTTATATAAGCTAGTTTAGCTACTATATATTATTTATTATATTACTTATTTATAGTTACGGCAGACGAACCAGCTAGTGTGCGGCCTTAGGATTTGAGAGCTAGAGGCGACTACAAGTCACTAGGCTGCTGCCGTATATATAGACCATACTAGATAACTAGGCTACCACCTTAGTTATTCGACATTCCTTTTACAGGGTTTATAGCCTAATAGGTATGGTATTATGCCGCACACGTCACATTTATTACCTTTATATTATAAGTACTTATGTAAACAATTTTTTTATAGCCGATTTATAAGCTTATAGCATTAATTTAACAAACTCTTTTTTAAAAAAAAAACCGATTTATAATAGCGTTTTTTATGTTATAAGCTATAATAAAACCTAAAAATTAAAAGCATATAAATAATAAATAAAAAAATTATATAAATAATAAAAAAAGCAAAATAATATATAAATATAATATAATTATATTATATGTTTTTTTTACTTATTTTAACTAGTTATATATATAAGTTTAAAAGTTTTATTTTATTAATATAAATTGTTTTTAACAATTTTTTTTATTTTTTTTTAAAAAAGGTTATTTTTTTTATAAAGCAGTTAATATAAGTTTAAAAAAAGCTTAAAAGCTTTTTTTTTTTTTTAAATTTTTATTATAATATATAATAAGTGTTAATAAGTATACGTACGTGTAAAGGAAATAACAGATAAAACAAGTATGCAGATAAAACTAGTGTTATTATTATGTCTAAAAAAGGAGCTATTTAGAAGAGAGGGAAAAAAGCGACAAGCTTATTAATAATGGCCGCGGAAAGTACCGGAACCTCCTAGCAAGTGCTAAAAGGTTTTAACAGGTGTTTAAAAGCACCTTAATCCCTTTTACATTTACTATATAACTATTAATAAGCTTTTATAAAAGCTTTTTTTTTTATAAGCATTTTTATAGTTTTTTTTTAGCAAAGCTTATATTAGATTTTATAGTATTAATTAGTTATAAAAAATAAGTAAGCTTATAAATAGCTTAACATAAAACATAAGCAGATTAATATTATAAGTAAATTAACACTTTGGCTTAGCATACCTTAAAAACTAATTTTTTATAAAATAATATTTATTTTACTTTTAAATAACTATACCGATTTTAGTGCTATAAACTAATAAATAATACCTTTAAAATTATAATAAAATAAAAATTTTAAAAGTATTTTTTATTATTTTATAGCATTTTTTTTTAAAAAATATTATTAAATATAGAAAATATGCTAAAATTTTTTAGCATTTTTAGCATATTTAGTAATATCTTAGCAAAAAAAATGCTATAAAATAATAAAAAATATTTTTAAATTTCTTATTTTATTATAATTTTAAAGGTATTATTTATTAATATATAGCATTAAAATTAGCAGAGTTATTTAAATATTATATAATATATACGGCTTTTTTTTATATAGCTTATAAAAGTGTTAGTTTGCTTATAATGTTAATCTGCTTATATTATACATTATAATAAATTTAAAAGCTTTTTTTTTTATAAAGCTTTTATAAAATTTAATAGCTATAGTTAAATATATTAATATATATAAAATAATAAACTATATATAAATTTAATTAATATAAAAAAAAAGCTTGCTATTTTTTTAAATAGCTAAAGTGTTAAATTATTAAAATGCTACTTTTTAAAATAATTACAGCGTTATTTTTTAAAATAGTTAAAGTATTACCTTTTTAAAATAGTTATTATTTATAATAATTTTAGTAAATACTTTTTTTATTAGTAAAAAAATTATTACCTTTTACTTTTTATTATAATATTTATTAAAATTAATAAAAAGCATATTTTTTAAATATTTATAAAAATTAAAAGTTATTAATTAGTTGTTTTTTTAATAAGCTTTATAAAAAAAGCTTTTATAAAAAAAACTTGTTAATTATAATAGCTTTTAATTATAAGCTTAATATAATTTTTTAATAAGTTAAAAAGCTGTTTATTATAGCTTTACTATAATTATTATTAAATATAATAGCTTAAATAAAATAAAGTATATATTAAAAAGCTTAATTTAAGGTAATAATTAGCTTAAATAACTTTATTTTTTAATTTTATATAATAATAAAATTAAGCTTATTAAACTAGTTTTTAATTTATTTAACTAAGTTTAATAATTTATTTTTTATTATAATATATTTAAATTTAAAAGCTAGTTATAAAATTATATTAAGTTTTTTTAAATTTATATATTATTAATTAATTAAATTAATAACTTTTATATAAATTAATTAATAATAAAAATTAATTAATTTTTATATTTATTTAATAAGCTTTTTAACTTTTATATAATATTAATTAAATATTTATAAAGCTTAATTATAGCTTTAAAAAGCTTATAAAAATAAATATATATTATTAAAAATAAGATTTTTTATTATAGCTATAAAAAAATTGCTAAAAGTATTTAAGTTTATACAAAAGTTAGCAAGTTAAAAAAAGCTTAGCTTAATAAACTATAAAGCTTATTTTATAAAGTTTATATAAAGCTATAAATTATAGCTATAAGCTATAGTAATAAATTTTTTTTTTTTTATAAAAAAGTTATTAAAAAAGATATAAGTAGTTTTTATAATATTAAGTTAACCTTAATAGCTTATAGTTAAAAAATAATAAATTAAAATTATAAAAGGCTTATAATTTAAAGCTTATAAATATAAATATTAAATTATATATATAAAAATATTAAAATATAAAGATTTTTAAAAGTATAAGTAAAAAGCCTATAAAATTTTTAATAAAATATAAAGATTAGTAAAACTTTTAATTATTAAATTTTAACTAGTTAATATTTAATGCTTAAGCAATTTTATTACTAATAGGTATAAAGCTTAATATATAATAATATATTTAAGGTTTTTAATGTTTTATATTTTTTTTATTATTAAGTATATTTATAAGGTATTTATTAAATAGTTTCTCTTTATATAAACTAGTTTAACTATTATATTAGCTATTATATTAGCTATTATATATCATTTATTATGTTATTTAGTTATTACCTTTAAACTATAAATGGTTATATAAGCGATTTTTTTATAGCCGATTTATAAGCTTATAGCATTAATTTAACATTAAACCCTTAATTAGTTGGTTTCCTAGCCTTTTAAGTAGTTAAAATTAGTTCGTTAAACCTTTAAGCAGTTAAGATTAGTTAGCTTACTATACCTTTAATTAGTTAGCCTATTAAACCCTTAGGTAGTTAAGGCTAATTAGTTTATTAAACCTTTAATTAATTAGTTAAGGTTAGTTAATTAACTAGTTAATTAAACCTTATGCCACTTATACTAATTAATTTTAGTCCGTTATAATTTATTATAGTTTATTATAGCCCGTTTTAGTTAATTAAGTGATTATTATAAACAGTAGCTTTTTTGTTAGTTAGCCGGCATTTTAATATAGGTGGCTAAAGGGGCCACAGCTACTAGTGGCTAGGATGGCCACTAGCTTAGCCATATAAACCTTATAAACCTTATAAACTCCACATAGTGTAGCCTACATAGGTAGGGAATTTTAGCTACGCTAAAATTTTATACCTTTTTTTTTAATATATACACTTTATATTACCTTTTAAATAAACCCCTTTATAATCTATGTTAAAGTTATATAAGAAAAGTTTATATATATTATATTATATAATAACGTATAACATAAGCAGATTAACATTATAAGCAGATTAACACTTTGGCTTAGCATACACTAAAAGCTAAATTTTTATAAGGTAATATTTACTCTACTTTTAAATAACTTTGCTAATTTTAGTGCTATATATTAATAAATAATACTTTTAAAATTATAATAAAATAAGAAATTTAAAAGTATTTTTTATTATTTTATAGCATTTTTTTTGTAGAAATATTGCCAAATATAAAAAATATACTAAAATTTTTTAGCACTTTTAGCATATTTAGCAATATCTCGGCAAAAAAAAATGCTATAAAATAATAAAAAATATTTTTAATTTTTTTATTTTATTATAATTCCAAAGGTACTATTTACTAATATATAGCATTAAAATTAACAGAGTTATTTAAATATTATATAATATATACGGCTTTTTTTTATATAGCTTATAAAAGTGTTAATCTGCTTGTAATATTAATTTGCTTATGTTATATATTATATAATATAAGCAGATTAATATTATAAACAGATTAATATTTTTATAAACTATATAAAAAAAAGCTATATATATTATTTAATAAAGGTTAGCTTATAAAGTAAAATAAAACTAGTGCTTTATAAAGCGCTTAATATATCCTTTTAAAAGCGTATATTAAAAGGTTACTTTTTATCTTATCTATCTTTTAAAAAGGTTTTTTTTTTATATATGCTCTTAATATATAAGTTACGTACGCCCTAGTGGCTATACCTTAGAAAATATCATATAATACTATAGCATAAAGTCTTTGGTATATTATAGGTGCGCTTATATTATATACTTAAAAGCGCTCCTTTAATTAGCCACTTACTTTATAAAAGTAGGTTGCTTTATTATATATTATATAATATTTAAATAACTTTATTAATTTTAATGCTATATACTAATAAATAATACTTTTAAAATTATAAAAAAATAAAAAATTTAAAAGTAATTTTTATTATTTTATAGCATTTTTTTTGCTAAAATATTATTAAATATATTAAAAATGCTAAAAGATTTTAACATATGTTTTATATTTAATAATATTTTTATAAAAAAAAATACTATAAAAATATAAAAAATATTTTTAAATTTTTTATTTTATTATAATTTAAAAACTATTAATTATTAGTTTATAATATTAAAACTTATAAAGTTATTTAAAAATAAAATAAATATTATTTTATAAAAAATTAGGTTTTAAAGTATATTAAGCTAAAATATTAATCTATTTATAATATTAATTTGCTTAAGTTTTATATTAATATTTTAATAACTTTATAAATTTTAATATTATAAATTAATAATTACTATTTTTAAAATTATAATAAAATAAAAGTTTTAAAAATATTTTTTTTATTAAAATATTTTTAAATATATTAAAAATTTTAAAAATTTTAATATATTTATTATATTTAATAATATTTTTATAAAAAAAATACTAAAAAAATATAAAAAATATTTTAAGTTTTTTATTTTATTATAAGTTAAATAATATTATTTATTAAAATATAATATTAAAATTTATTAAGTTATTTAAAATAAAAAAGTAATTTTTATAAAAATTATTTAAAAAAATATTATTAAGTTAAATATTAATTTGCTTATAATTTATATTATAAAACTATTAAAAATATAATATAATAAAATTTTAAATAATAAATTTATAATAGTTATAATAAAATAAACTAGTTAATATATAAACCTTAAGATTTAAAAACTAAAAGTAATTACAAGTTATTAAGCTGTTTATTATACTATATAAACTATATTAAATAACTAAGTTACTATTTTAATTATTTAATATTTATTTTAAAAAGTTATAGCTTAACTAATATAAAGTTATATTGTAATTATTATAATAACTAAAGTATTTATAAAGCAAAAGTTTAACCTTTAGCTTTAACAAAAATATTATGCTACTTTTTTAAATAACCTATATAGTTATACCTTTTTTAACTAAGGTTTTAGTTAAATTAACTAAACTTTTATAAAAAGCTTTATAGTATTAGTAGTAATCTAAGTAGGGGATTAAAATCGGAAACAACTTTTTAATATAAAAAAAAAGGTAGTTATAATAAAATAAACTAGCTAATATATAAACTTTAGGATTTAAAGGCTAAAGGTAACTATAAGTTATTAAGCTATTTGCTATATTATATAAACTATACTAAATAACTAAGCTATTACCTTAGTTATTTAACATTTTTTTTTAAAAAGTTATAGCTTAACTAATATAAAATTATATTATAATTATTATAATAACTAATTATTTAAGCTTATTAATATAACTATTAAATTTTTTTTAAAATCTTGTTTTTATTTATAACGTTTATAATTTTATATTAAAAGCTTAAAATTAAAAAATTTAATATTATTTAAAAAAATTATTATTATTAAATAAATACTATAGCTAAATTTATAAACGTTTTTTTTAACTTTAATATAATATATTATTTATAAATATATTTTAATTAATATTTAAATTATTAATAAGCTTTTAATAAAAATTTTATAAGTTATTATAAATATAATTATAAAATATAAAATATAAATAAAAAGTATTTATAAATTTAAAAAATAAAGTTTATAATAAATAAAACTTTTATTAAAATAATTATTATAAGTTTTAAAAAATATAAACATTTTAAATAAGTTAATATAAAATATAAATATATTAATATTATAAAAAAATTAATATTTAGGTTAATAATACCTTTTAAAATAATTTTTATAAAAAATACTTTTTTTATTTTAAATAACTTTATTAATTTTAATATTATAAACTAATAAATAATATTATTTTAATTATAATAAAATAAAAAATTTAAAAATATTTTAATAAAAAAAAATGCTATAAAATAATAAAAAATACTTTTAATTTTTTTATTATATTATAATTTTAAAAATATTAATTATTAGTTTATATTATTAAAATTTATAAAGTTGTTTAAATATTATATATTATATATAAACTTTTTTTATATAACTTATTAATATAATAATTTATTTATAATATTAATTTATTTATAGTTTATATTAAGCTTAATAATAAAAAATAAGTTATTATAAACTAAGTTATAAAATTTAAAAATTAAATAATATTATTATAATAAATTAATTAATAATTAAATTATTAACTTTTTTAATAATAAATAAATTATAAATAAAATAAATATTAAATATATAAAAAATTTTAGTTTTTAATAGTTATAAAAGCTATTATTTAATAAAATTTAAAAAAAATCTTATTAGTTTAATAATACTATTATTTTTTATATACTTGTTTATTTATTATATAACCTTTAGCTATTTAATTTAGTTTTTTTAAACATTTTAAAAAAATATTGTAATAAATATATTTAAGGTTTAATATAATAATAATAAACTTATATTAAAAAGCATAATTTTTTTAATAGGTTTTTAGCTATATAATAAATAATTTTAAAGGTATATATATAATATAATATATTAACTAAAAAAATATTAAAAAAAAAAGTTAAAATATTAGGTTTTAAAAGAAATTTAATTATAAATATAATATATTAACTATTAAACAACTATTAAGCTATTATAAAAGCTTAATAACTTAATAATTAATAACATATATATAATATAGTTTTTATAAGGTTATATAATTATTTTTTAATATATATTTATAAAAAAACATTTAATTAAGTTTTAAAATAATTAAACTTATTTTTTAAAATATAAATAAAATAATATTTATTTTAAACATTTTAAAAAAAAGTATAAAAATGTTATTAATTAATTTTAATTTATTATTTTTAGCTTAAAGTTTAAAAACATTTACTATTATATTTAATGCTAAAAAATAATTAATATTTATTAAAATTAAAGTTTAAAATTATTTTTAAACTTATTAATAAAAGTTTTTAGCTATATTAACTTATTTATAAAAGCTATATATAAGTTAATATATTAAAATATGCTTTTATATTAAAAAAATAAAAAGCTTAAAAAAATTAACTATGTTTTTAATAAATATTATTAAATAAAAAACAAATATTTAAAAAAATAAAAGATTTTTTATAATATTTAATAATAAAGTTTTATAAATAATAAAAAAAATAATATAATTAAATTTAATAATAAAAATAAAAATAATTATTTTATAATATAAATATAAATAAATTAATAAATAATATTATTTAAATTATAATAAAATAAAAACTTTTAAAGTCTTTTTTTTATTTTTTTAATAATATTTTTTATAAAAATAATAAATGCTTTTTAAAATGTGTATATAATATAATATATTAACTAAAAAATGTAAAAAAAAATAAAAAGCTAAGATTTTAAGTTTTAAAAAAAATTTAATTATAAATATAATATACTAGCTGCTTAACAGCTATTAAGCTATTATAATAACTTAATAGTTTAATATTTAATAATATATAAATAATATATATTTTAATATATAATATATAATATATTTTTTATAAGGTTATATTAAACTACTGCTTATAAAAAATAATTACTACTTTTAATAATTTATAGTATTATATTAAAACTGCTTTTTTTAGTTAGTTTTTAACAACTTTTTATAGCTTTTTATAATCTTATTTTATTATTTTTTTTCTTATTTTATAAAAGCTTTTTTATAGGTTTAGTTAAAGCTTTATATATATTTAATAATTTATAAGCAATTTTTTATAATAATATAACTGCTATTTTATTTTTTATTTATTATATTTATATTTTTATTTTTTTTATTTAATTAAGTAATTAAAGCTAATTTATTAATAATTTAGTTAATATTATAAAATAATTTTAATTTTATAAACTTTGTTTATTTTATTATTAAAGTTATTTAATTTAATTTTAATAAGCTTAAAAAATAATATAAAATAATTAAAAAAGTTTTTATTTTTTAATATAAAGCTAAAATATTAAATAAAAATAACTAAATAAATAAAAAAATTAATAAAAAAGTTTAATTTATAAGCTAATTTATTAATTTTTTATTTAACTTTTTAAAGCTTAAATTATTATTATATATATTTTTATAAAAGCTATTTAAATAAGTAATATTTTTTATAAAGTTATAAATATACTTAATTATTTTTATTAAATTTAATATTTTAATAGCTAATATTATATTTTTTTTTTATATTAGCTTTTATAAAATTTATAGCTAAATATATATTTTATTTTAAATAATTTTTTAAATATTTAATATTTTTAAACTTTTTAAATTATATATTTATAAATATTTTTATTATTTTTAATAGCTAAAATTTAAATAATTATTTATATATTATAAATTATATAGTTTTAAAATAAGCTATATTTAAGTTTTATTATAAAAAAAATATAATATTAATTTAGTTTAAATTTAAATATATAAAGTTATAAAATTAAAAAATAGTTTTAATTATTTAGTTTTTTTATTTAAAATAATTATTTATTTATAAATAATATATTATTATTATTAAAAGCTTTATATTTAAAATTTTTTATATTTTTTTTTAAAAATCTAATATAAATTTTTTATTTTAATTAAAAATAATATTTTTAAAAATACTTTAATTATATAATAATAACTGCTAAATTATTATTATTATTTAATTTATTATAATATACTATTTATTTTTAAATATAAAAAAAGTTTATTTAAATATAAAATAAGTTATTATTAATATAAAGATATAAGTATTAAAATAAGGTTTTATTTTATTTAATTATTAAAATATATTAATTAATAAAATTAAAAAAAAAGCAAAAATAAAATTAATTATTATTATTTATATAAAAAAGTAATTTTTAAAACATATTAATTATATTATATTAATTAATTATTACTTATTAATTTAATTAAAGTTATAAACGCTATAAAATTTAATATATTTTTTTTACTAATTATATTTTATTAATAATTATATATAATTTTAAGTTTTATATTATATATTTAATATTATAATAGTATTTTATATTATATATTTATTTTAATATTATTTTTATTATATTATAAAATATATAAAGCTATTATATATTTTTATAAATATTATAAATTAGTTTATTTATTATAAGCTTAAATAAATATTTTTATTTTAAAAAAATAATAATATTTTTTTTAACTATAAATATTATATTTTTTATATTTTTTAAAATATATATATATTTATTATTATTTTAATATACTTTTTTAAAATTTTATAATATAAAGTTATTTATTACTGCTTTTATTATATAGTTTACTATATTAATATTATTTTAAATTATATTTAAAATAGCTAACTTATTTATTTTTTTTAGCTTTTTATTTATTTTAATAATATTAATAACTATTTTTAAATAATTTAATATATTAAATATATAATTTAATTTTTTTAATAAATAATAAACTTATAAGCTATATTATAAAAAATAAATAAATAAATTAATTAAATAAAAATTAGCTTTATTAGTTATAAATATATTTAATAATATTTATTTAATTATTTTTTAATAAAAAAATAATTTATTAATATAATAATTAAATATTTATTAAAATAAAATATAATTTATAATTTTTTTACTACTTATATTAAGTATATTATTTTTAATTTAAAAAGCTTATAATAAATTTTATTTTTTAATAATAATTTATTAAAATATATTATTAGTAAAATATTTAAATAATATATATATTTTTTAAATATTTAATTATATTTTTTTAATATAAAATATTATTATATTAAAGCTTTTTTTTTTTAAACTGTTTATTTAAAAAAAAAGCTTTTTAGCTAAATTATAATAATAAATTATTATTTTATTATATATAATATTTTAAACTACTTTAAAAAAAATAAGTTTAGCTTTTATTAATATATAATATATAATTTAAATATATATTTTATATTTATTTAGTTTTTTATTTTTTATTTAGCTTTACTATTATTTTTTAATAAACAATATTAATTTTTATTTTTATAGTAGTTTAATAAATTTAATATAATATAAAATAAGGTTATATAAAAATTTAAAAACGCTAATATATATTTTAAATACTTTAAGCTAACTTAAAAATTTTAGCTTTTAAAAAGCTTTAATATAGCTTTTTATATTAGCTAATTTAAATATATTTATATAAAAGCTTAATAAGTTTATAAATAAATAGCTAATAAATAACTTAGTAAATAATATAGCTATATTATATTTTTAAAAAAGTTTAAATATTATATATAAATATTTTTTATATTATTTAACTATTTTTAAAAAAATTATTATATTATTAATAAATATTTAATAATAATTTTTATAATTATAAAATAAATTATTTATAAATTATTATATATATATAAACATATTTTAAAATTTTATTACTATTATATAATACTTTTTTAAGCTATAAAAAAATATAATTATAAATTTATTATAATAGTTTAAATATATTAAAAATTAGTAAAAAAAAAAAGTAATATTAATTATAGTTATATAATATTTATTATATAATATTATAATTATTTTTATTTAAAAAAATAATAAGTAGCTATTAAATATTATAATTTTATTAATATTATATATATTAATAATTATTTAGTTTTTTTACTTTATTACTTTTAATATAAAAAAAGTATAATTTAAAATATTATATTAAGTAATAAATTAATAAATGCTTTTTAGGGTATGTGTGTAATATATTATATTAACTAAATGATATAGGAAAAAAGGAAAGGCTAAGACTTTAGGTCTTGGAAAGAATCTAATTATAAACATGGTGTGCCAGCTGCCTAACAGCTGTCAGGCTGTCACAATGGCCTAATGGCTTAATAGTTAGTGGCACACAAACAACACACATTTTGGCGCGTGACACGCAATACACCCCTTATGAGGTTATATCATAAATAAAAAATATATAAAAAATATTAAGCTATTTATTTAGTTTATTTTTTTTTATTTATATAATTTATTATTTTAATTATTAAAAACTTTTATATTTTTATAATTTAATAAATATATATAACTATATAGTTTATAGTTTTAATTTTGCTATTTTTTTATTAAAAAGATTTTTATTTATTATTTTATAAATATATTTATTATATTTTTATTTTTTTAAATATTAAAAAATTT
>JBAWJU010000111.1:0-60782 GCA_037356035.1 Xylaria sp. Z50
GTGTTTTTCTGGGGGGGGGGGGGGGGGGGGGGGGGGGGGGGGGGGGGGGGGGGGGGGGGGGGGGAGAAAGGAGCCAGACTGGTCTGACCCCCATAACTTACCCATACATACTAATTCTACACTGACCACTCAAGAAGATCCTTGTTGTTGCTATCAATATGTAACCTGTCCACGATAATGTATATGCATATAAAGCAGCCACATCTAGATATTGCGTTGCCGACCTGGAGTTATAAAGCAACAGTTATATAAAGCGGCATATGCAAGTGGGCTAATGATTGTCTTCTAGAGACTTAAGCTTGATTAACTAACACTGCTAGCACCAATGTCAAGTGAATACCCTTAAAGAAGTCTCGCGTCATGCGTCAATGGCTTGGTATATGTAACAAGGGCTCATGAGAGGGCTTGGAATGTGTACTCGAATTACGATAATTCTACTAGGGTCCAGAGATTCGTATGGCCATTCCGAACCCTTCTAGAATGGCCCTAGAATTCCTAGTCTATATATACACAAGAGAGTCAGCAGTCAGCAACGATAGTTGCCGACCTAAAAGAAGAATTGCCGACCTGCCATGCCTATTCCAGACACCCTTACATACACCTATCCAGTTGTGTCTCGGATCGATGTAAGGGATGTCGGATAGAGGTGAGTAGCTAGGTGAGTAATTTCCAGAACGAGGTGAGGCTGAATCCCAACACCGAGACACCATGATTCCAGCGATCCTGGTGTTCGTCCATGTGACGGTATATTACACATTCTCTGCGCCGTCTGGCGTCGCAATGTGACCGACAGCAGGCCGTGCTGGGCTCTCTTACTCATAGGAACAAATACTGGTTGCAACTACGCATAGACATGCAGCAATATCCAAACCCTTCTTCTACTAAGCTGCCTTACTTGCTTGGGCACCGAGTGGCTTGGACATAACGATATCGGCGCCTCTAATTACTCGCTTGCTTTGGTGTCATAACCTTGACCGTGTACAATGTGTGAGTTAGACATCGATCCTAGCTAATCAAGCCGACTTGGGCGCGGAAGATCTACAAACTATGAACTGAAGTACATGTCGAGTTGTAGGGCCTCGACGTTACCGCCTTAACTCTAGAACAGGAAGTGAGAAGCCACCATTACTAACTTTAATCTCTCGAGCTTCCTGCTCTTGTTCCTCTCCTGAAACTTCCACCAAGGTTGTTACACTTGCCACTTCTTCTCCCCTATCGCATCGCTACCATTCTTAACACATCTATTCACCCTTTACAAGAAGCCTCCATCACATATCGAGGATTTAGATCGACCGTCACCTCGTGAGGTGGTCTAACTTTTACAATGTCACCACGAAAACCTCTAGCCGTGGTCGGGTACGCGTACCGGGCGCCGGGCGTAGGCCGGAAGGGGCTCTTCGAGTTCCTGGAGCAGGGCAAGTCAGCGTGGTCTAAGGTGCCTGCGGACCGCTTCAACCATGCGGCCTACTACCACCCTAGGCACAGTAAGCCGGGCTTCATTTCGTCACAAGGGGGCCACTTCCTGCCCGACGACCTGTATGCCTTCGATCCCGCCTTCTTCAACATTAAGGCCGATGAAGCACGCTCAATGGACCCCCAACACCGCCTGCTGCTTGAGTGCGCCTACGAAGCCGCCGAGAGCGCCGGGCTGACGCTACAGGACCTCATGGGCGCCAACATAGGCGTCTTCGCCGCGGGAGACAAGTCCGAGTACTACAACTCGGAGGCGCAGGACCTGCACACGTCATCCATCTTCACGGCCACGGGCGTCAACCCTTGCATGTTCTCCAACCGCCTGTCCTACTTTTTCGGTCTGGTGGGGCCCAGCGTATCCGTTGACGCCGCGTGTGCCTCGAGCTCGTACGCCGTCCATCTAGCCTGCCAGAGCATCCTAGCGGGCGAGTGCTCGGCGGCTTTCGTGGGTGGAGCCAAGACCCTCAACGGCCCCAACCAATGGATCGAGTTGGACACCATGGGGTAAGAAGCGGCCGATCACCCTGTATCCGAAGAAGGTGCTTGACTGAGACTGACACCTGATCCTTTATTCAGCACACTATCGGCGGAAGGCAAGTGCTTCTCGTACGACGCCCGAGCCTCGGGTTTCGGACGAGGCGAGGGAGCTGCTTGCATCATCATCAAGCCGTTGTCTGACGCCGTAGCACTCGGCGACCCCGTGCGTTCCATTATACGCAACTCAGCGGGTAACCACTCAGGTCGCACACAGGGTATCTCCATGCCCGGTCGCCAGTCTCAGGAAGCGCTGCTGGCCCGGCTACACCATGAAGTTGGGTTGGACCCCAACGACACCATCTACGTAGAGGTCAGTCATCACGTGGGGAGTACTCTACCAGGCGAATTACTGCTAACGCTGATTGCCACGATAGGGCCACGGGACAGGCACACCAGTAGGGTGAGTTTTCGCCCGTAAACTGAAACAGGAGGTGCGAAACCTTTCTTGTCAGATCAAAGGCTGACTAGAGCTCTGCAGAGATCCTATCGAAGCCAGCTCTATAGCCTCGATAGTTGCGAGTCGCCGCTCGTCAGATAATCCTCTATATATGGGATCGGTAAAGTCGAATCTCGGGTAAGTCACTCCCAACAAGCTCGTTCAAGAGACCCCCTTCGCGCCCAAAGTACTCTGTTGACGTATTGGATAGACACACTGAGAACGCTAGCGGTCTCATATCCCTGATCAAGTGCATCATGATGCTCGAGAACGAGGTCTTGTTACCTAGCACCAACTTTACAGAGTTCAATCCCAACATCGAGGGTTCTGAGCGGTTAAAGGTATCCCGTGAACCGCGTACACTTGTTAGCATGACATACATTGTTGACTAGAGCATACCAGGTACCTACCACGTCAGCAGCGTGGCCCACAGGGACGACCAAACGGGTGTGCATGAGCAACTTTGGTGAGTCTCGCGCGTGATCTCGCGGTATAGCGTCCTCTTTTGCTAACTCCCAGGCCAGGCTTCGGTGGAAGCAACGCTGCGTTACTACTTGAAGCAGCCCCAGATGCCCAGGATTCGAACGGCGGCAATATCACAGAGGGAAGAACAACAACTGATGGTCATTCTGACTCGAACGGTGTCCGGAATGTCATCGCGAATGGCGGATCGGCCAACAGCGACATTAGAATCATCTCCACAAATGGCAAGTTGGACAACGGCCAGAATGGTGCCATGGACGCAGGCAGTGCAGGAGAACACCTCTTTGTCTTCTCCGCAAAATCGCAGATCAGCCTCGGGGCATACATCTCCTCCTTCAAGGACTACTTACAGCGAGCACCACGCTCAGACAGCTTCTCCAAAAACCTGGCGTACACGCTTGGCCAGCGACGCACGCACTTTCCCTACCGTTTCGCCGTGACGGCCGGCTCGACCGAGTCTCTCCTCCAGACGCTCGAATCGGTTCCGGTGGGAGTCAATTCCGGGGTACAAAAGGAGCCCGTCCTCGCTTGGGTCTTTACGGGCCAGGGCGCGCAGTACGCTCGGATGGCCACAGGGTTGGAGCAGTACAGCGTGTTCGAGCAGGCCATGATCGCGGCCGAGAAGGTGCTATTGCAGCTGGGCGCGACGTGGTACCTGATGGACGAGCTGGATAAGCACGACGACGACGGCAGCGGCCACGGGGACGAGGGAGCTTCGCGCGTCAACGACGCCGAGATCAGCCAGCCCGCCTGCACGGCCGTCCAGCTGGCCCTTATCGCGCTGCTGCGGTCGTGGGGTGTCGTGCCCGCTGCCGTACTAGGCCATTCCAGCGGTGAGATTGCCGCCGCATTTGCCGCCGGCCTTGTCTCATTCGAAGCCGCCATGGCTATCGCTTACTACCGCGGAGTGGCGGCCAGCAGGGTCGTAGCAGACAGCCGCGTCAAGGGGGCCATGTTGGCCGTGGGTGCCGGTCCCGAGGACGCTCAGGGGCTGTTTCCTTTGCTAACCAGTGAAGCCGATAAGTGTAGCGGCGGGGCAGCATATGCCGTCGTTGCGGCGGTCAACAGTCCAACCAGTGTCACCATATCGGGCGACGTGTCGGCCATCGAACACATCCGGGAACGAGCGGAGGAGCAGGGTCTCTTCGTCCGCCGTCTTAAGGTCGGTGTGGCATATCATTCAAAACACATGGAACGCGTGGCGGGCTCTTATTTGACTTCTATAAAGCCCTTTTGCGCCGACAGCACTCGCAAGAGCTCGCTGCGAGGCGACGAGGCGGACAGGGCCGGGAAGCCAATCTTCATTTCGTCAGTGACGGGAGGCGTCGAGACTGCTGCATCGGTTGATGCTCAGTATTGGGTCCAGAACCTTCTCCAGCCCGTCCAGTACTCGCAGGCCGTGCGGGCTCTTTTTAGTAAGAGCAGCAGCGACGTGGCAGATGAGGACCCAAGGACACCTGATATCCTCATCGAGATTGGCCCGCATTCGGCCCTGCAAAATCCGACGAAGCAGATTCTAGACCAGACCGAGCTACCACAGAGCGATAATGCCCAGGGAGCGCCAGCGACGTGTTTCCCCTCGCTGGTGCGCGGCAAGGCCTCCACGACCAGCATGCTGGATCTTGCCGGCAGGCTGTTTGTCAGGGGCACAAAGATCGACCTCGAGAGCATCAACTGGACGCAGCACTCGCGCGTACAAGTGCTGCACGACCTCCCGGCCTATGAGTGGAACAAGACGGTGCGATACGTCCACCGGCCCCGCGTCGGCACGCGCAAGCTCTATGGCGGCCAGGCTTACCACAAGCTGCTCGGATGGAGCAGCCCGTACAGCGAGGGCGGCGAGCGCGTCTTCCGCAACGTCTTCACCCTCGACGACCTGCCCTGGATTCGTGACCACGTCGTCGGCGGCAACGTCCTGTTCCCTTTCACCGGCTTCGTGTCTCTGGCCGTAGAGGCGCTCAAGTTGCTGGTGAGGGACGGCGGCGATAAGACGCCCAACGGGGTGGTTGTGCGTGAGTTTCACGTCGTCTCGAGTCTGAGGATCGACGAGGACCAGCCAGTGGATATCACCACCAAGTTACAGCCGGCTGAGGCCGGGTCAAAGACATCTTCCTTGACCGCGTGGTCCTTTGAGATCTTGTCCTGGACCGAGGCTCACGACTGGACACGGCATGCCTATGGTCTGGTCGAAGGGGACGACCAGGGCGACGACGCGTTATCGAATAGTGTGGCCGTCCAAGCCGGCCGGAAGACACTGGCCGATCCGTCGCTGTGCCACCTTAACGCACAGCATGAGTATGAGCTTTTGCAGGAGAACTATAAGGTGGTCTACGGTCCCTCATTCCGCACAGCCCTCGACTTTTGGTCTGGCCCGGCAGGCGTTGTTGTGCATACCATGGTGCTTCGAGACATTGAGCCTACGACATTCTTCACGTCTAGCTCATTAGACCAGTCGCCGGTGACTGTCGACCCACCCACGCTGAACACCATCCTGCACTCCTTCGGCGCGATTCAGGAGGGCAAAGGGCCCCGACCGACCATCGTCCCCTCATTCTGTCTCCAATGGCGCATCTCCAATCACATTACGGCGAAGGGGGGACAGAAACTGTCGATTGTCAGCAGACGTCTAAGTCACGACCAGAAGTCGGGCAACGTCGAGATGGACTTTGTCGTCTTCGACGTGTCCTCATCGGCTGCCGCCCCAATACCGATCGCGGAGATTGGCCCCCTGAAGTTTCAGTGCATCGCCCGTCCGGACCTGCGGCTGCCCGATACCTTCTTCTCCAGGAACGTGCCGTACATCGACTTGATGGACCCGGAGACACTCTCCAACGCGATAGAGCGCGATATCACGGACAACAGCACGCTCGAGGTCGAGATTCGCCACCGGTACGACCTCGACCAGGCGGCGCTGCACTTCATCGCGCAGGCCCTGCAGCACGATTACGGTGACGTGGGCTCCGCGCCGGGCCACCTTGCCGGGTTCAGCGGCTGGGCCGAGAGCGTCCTGGCGCGTCACCCCATCGACCGCGGTATTGACACGGCTGTGCTGTTGTCACGGGTAGCGGCGTCCAATGCTACAGGTGAGCTGTTATGCTCGGTCGGCAGGCAGCTGCCATCCATTCTGCGAGGCGAGAAGCAGGCGCTTGAGGTGATGCTCGAGAACGACCTGCTATGGCGCACCTACGCCGAGAACGCGGCCGGTATTCGCGCGAACGTCGCGCTAGCGGGCTATCTACAGCGTCTGCTAGCGATCGAACCGGACCTAGACATCCTAGAGTTAGGCGCTGGCACGGCTAGTGCCACGCTTCCCGTCCTCGAGGCTATCCAACGGGGTGTCGAGGGCGCCGAGGCGGGCTTCAGCTACACTTTCACCGACATCAGCGCCGGCTTCTTCGACAAGGCCCGCGAGAAATTGGCGGCCTATTCCGACCGCATGACGTACAAGAAGCTCGACATCAGCCAGGACCCCCTGGCGCAGGGTTTCGTCGGGCAGTCGTACAATGTGATCCTGGCTCACAACGTGCTCCATGCCACCTCGGACATCATCACGACCCTGAGGCACGTTGAGGGCCTGCTGCGGCCCGGCGGCAAGCTTGTACTGATGGAGGGTGTCGTCAGTCCGCCGCCTTCTGTTATGCCTTACGCCCTGCTTCCTGGCTGGTGGCTGTTCGAGGACGACTACCGCATAGATGGCCCACTGCTGACCAAGGACTCGTGGGATGATGCGCTGAGAGCTACCGGGTTCACGGGCCTCGAGGGCTCCGTGGACGACTATCCCGGAAGGCCAGAGCAGCTTTTCTCGGCTCTATGGTCTACCAAGGCTGCCGCGACGTCGGTGCAGGAAGCGAGCAAGGGCAACGACGCCAAGAATACCGAGTTCACGTTGTATCACTGCGCCGCGGACGAGCAAGACTGTCATCTCTTCGGTCTCGACCTCTCCCATCACTTGGAGAAGTCCCTTGGTAACAGACCAGCAATTCTATCCATGGCAGACGCCCAAATCGATGATGCATCCAACTCTATTCCCATTATTCTGGATGGCATCCAGCACAGCATCTTTAGCAGCGTCTTGACCTCGGACGTCTATGGGAAGCTCAAGAGCATCCTTCTCCAGAATCCCAGCCTGCTTTGGGTCCTGCCTGAGAACGCCCATCCCAACTCTCACATGATCAAGGGTTTGCTGCGAACACTACGCCTAGAACTACCCTCGAGCCGACTTGTCCTGCTCGAGACGACGCTTGATGCCCAGGGAGCTGTAGCAGTCGCGCGTGTGCTGGGGCACATGTTGCAGAGTGTCACTTCGAAACTGCCTACAGAGCAGGAATACGCCCTTGTCGACGGTATATTGCACGTGCCTCGAGTGCTCCTAGCGAGAGACAAGCAGGAGATCTTCGCGATGGAGGCCAGTCTGGCCATCAAGAGCGAGCAACCGTTATGGGAAGGCACACCGCAGGGAACCCGGGCGCTCGAGATGACGGTCGAAACTGTCGGCAGCCCCGACTCCGTTTACTTCAGGCACAGCGACGTCCTCCGGGGGGCAGAAAGCCTAGGCAAGGACGAAGTCATCGTCGAGGTCGAGGCGGTGGGTATCAACTTCATCGACCTGCTCACGGTGCTGGGGTCCCTCGCCTGGAGCCCGCCAGGCCTCGAGGGCGCAGGTGTGGTCAAACATGTCGGGTCAGGTGTGAGTAACCTTATTGTGGGCGACCGCGTCTTCTATGCCATCGACAAGGCCGGCATGTCCACTCACGTACGGATGCCTCGTGCTTGCGCCCACCGACTTCCCGCCGGGATAACAGCAGCCGAGGCCGCGTCCATGCCCATCGCTTTCAGCACCGCCATTTTCAGTCTTCTCGAGGTGGGCCGCCTGCGAAAGGATGATAGCGTACTCGTCCACTGCGCGTCGGGCGCCGCAGGCCAGGCCTGCGTACAGGTGGCGCAGAGCGTGGGGTGCACCAATCTCTTTGTAACGGCGGGTACTCCGGAGAAGCGGAGATTTCTAATGGAAACGTACGGGATCCCGGCTGACCACGTCTTCTCGAGCCGCAACGGCAGCTTCAAGCGGGGCGTTCTGGCCGCCACGGCAGGTCGTGGCGTCGACGTGATCGTCAACTGCCTCAGCGGCGAGCTGCTCCGGCAAACCTGGGATCTCATTGCCGAGGGCGGCCGCTTCCTCGAGATCGGTAAGAAGGACCTCCTCGACAACAGCCATCTTCCCATGCGCCACTTCGCCCGCAACGTCTCCTTCAGCGGTATAGACATGCGCCGCGTTATTGGCACCCGACCCGCTGCCGTTCAGAATTATCTGTCCAGTATCGTCAAACTGGTAGCCGAGGGCGCGATCACGCCTATCCGGCCCGTCACGCCGCTGCCTGCTTCTCAGCTCACGGCGGGCCTGCGAAGACTACAGGCGGGGCAGAATATCGGCAAGGTGGTAATAACCTTAGATAGAGACGATATGGTGCTGGCGGATCGTCCTTCACCGCTTAAGACGGCTGTTGTTAGCGGAGGAACTGTGACGTTGCTGAGACCCGACGCCACATACGTGATTGCCGGCGGCACAGGAGGCATCGGCCGCGCTCTCGTCCCATGGATGGTCGACCAGGGCGCCAAGAACGTCGTCATGCTCGGACGCAGCGCCCTGTCCAATCCAAAGGTCAAGGCAATCCTCAAGCAGTACGAGGGCTCCAACGTCTGCGTGAGGGCCCTGCCCTGCAACGTCGGCTCGCGCAACGACATGGAGCGTGCCATCGAGGCCATCAAGGACTTGCCCCGAGTTCGGGGAGTCGTCCACTCCGCCATAGCATTACGAGTAAGTAGTCAATTTTGGTTGTGATAAGGGAAAGGAATAAGGGAAAAAAAAAAAGATCGTAACAGTGGACATGACTAACGACCCTTTACTCCCAATTATAGGATTCGTTCTTTGCCAATCTCGAGTACGATGACTGGCAGGCAACCACCGAGTCGCGCGTGCAGGGTGCCTGGAACCTGCACGATCTGTTCCCCAACCTGGACTTCTTCGTCGCCCTGTCCGGCATGACCGGCATCACGGGCAACGCCGGACAGTCGGTATACACCGGCACCTCGGTAAGAGAACCTCCTACAGACCCTCTCGGGTTCCCCCTAACCCTAGGCCGTCCCCTCCGTGTCTTCCATGCGTGTTGGCGCGAGAACGAAACACTAACATCGCGTACGTGTTCTCCCACAGGCCTTCCTCGAAGCCTTTGTGGACCACCGACACCGCCAGGGCCTCCCGGCCGCCGTCATCCACCTGCCGCCCGTTACGAGCATCGGCATCGTGGCCGAGACGAACACGACGCAGAGGCTGAAGAAATCCATCGGCGGACTGCTGCAGGGAGCAGAGGTGCTGACGCTTGTGGAGTGTGCGATCCTGGGCCCGCGGGCTGGACTAGGCATCAACGGGAAGCACCTGTCATGGTCTCTAGTCCCGGCTGCGGAAGTCGAGACGCTGCCGTGGGAGCACTTCAACCCGCTGTCCGCAATGCGACGGCGACGTCGCGCGGACGGGCCGGATGGAAGTCGATCAGCTGCGCGTCGTGCTGGCGGTGGTGTTGATGCGGACGGTAAGACCAGCGGCAAGCAGCAGCTCAGGACGGCCGGGGCCGAAGCGCTCATGGATGCTCTCGGTGACAAGATCTCGGCTATGACGGCTATGGAGAGGAGCGATATCACCCCGAACCGCAGTCTGTTGGACTACGGCCTCGACAGCCTCATATCGCTCGACCTGCGCAACTGGATCCGCCGCAACTTTGAGCTCGACATGGACGTTAAGGACATCAACGCAGCCAAGAACCTCAAGGCCGTTGTAGACTTCATTCTCGAGAAGACAAAAGGGGCATGAGAAGGTGGGTGACAATAAAGAATCGCCGCGAGGAGGCTAGGCCAAATTACGATATTGCAAGTGGACAGAGCCTAATCGGCGTTGCTTGGGAATGTTCACATAATATACCTAGTCTATATATAACTAGGTTAAGCAGATCAAGTAAAATAACCATAGATAACAAAGCGTTTCTAGTAAAGGAAACTGTAGGCAATATAGGTGTAGTTACGGTGTAATACCTACTAGACTGGCTGCGGCCTGACCGCCCGGCTTGGTTTCCCTACATAGGCCGACCCGCCCTACCGGAGGCTGCGGGGTCTGGGGTTGCTTTGCGGTCTGTTACGGAGACGGTGTAGGGAGGTCCATTACCACATTTCCGACAAAACTAAATTCGAAATTCGAAATTCGGAATTCTAGGTTAGCCTCACTAGTTCGGCAACTATTACACATATCTATAGCTTATATAAATCAATCAATTAATCAATTAATCAATTATATATTAATATATTGTAAAAATGTTATTATGTTTTAAATGAGTGTTGTTGCTTTGCGATCGCGCGCGACGGTATTGACGAAAAACTTCGGCGTCGATCCGACTGCAGACTATAGATATGGCCCGCGCGCTGTAGTCAGCCTGTTATACAGACCCCACCATACAGACCAGGCCATATAGATCAGTCAGTCAGTCAGTCAGTTAGTCAGTTAACTAGTTAACTAGTGTTAATAGGCCTAGGTTCAATAAGGCGTTAAGAATTCCTTTTTTTTTTGGTTTTACTAGTTATCGTATGAATGGAATATAGTGGGGCAAACCCAGAATTTCGGATTTCCAAAAACGAATTTTAGTTACATTGCCTAACAAGAAATATGTTAATTTAACCTAATAAATATAAAATATGTTAAGGTTTTTAAAAATAATTATATACTTAGAATTCGGACTTATGGCCTAAATCATGTCGAAAAGTCAGATTGCCCCTCGCCATACTCAACGGCTTTGCTACCTCGCTTGTTGATACATAATATAGTACATAGAAAATCACGCAAATGTTAGAGCCCCTTGCCGTCTAAGCACCATGATCACCGGCTAGCCAGCCCCTTGGTGGTTCCCCCGTAAGCTTATCTTGGGTATGTGCCAATATGTATGATGCGCAGCCAGTCTTCCCAACGCCGTAACACCGTATTCCATGCTTCCCGCGCCGCCGAGATATGATGCAATACTCTACTATACAGCCGTCCCAGGTAGTTTCCACGCAATGAGATCATCTCGGAGCTCATATTCGTCGATCTCCCTCGGCCTCCGGAACCCGTTTGATCTTAAGCCACGATCACTTCTACTTCCCGTACTACCCAGCGTCGGCGCGAGACTCGTCATGCTCCCATTGCGGCTGTGGAGACCAAGAGATGAGCCTTCATCGAAGAGAGACCCGCCACTGTCTTCTTTCTGGATCGTGAAGGATGATTTCCGACCACCAAAACGTGGTCGGTGATGCGTCTGCGGGCTGCGCTTAGAATGGTACATATTCCGAGATTGTACGCTGTAGTCATTATCGCCGGGGCCGGTGATGGTGGCCGCAGACTTATCACTCGCGCCGCTGTTTTCGCGCATGTGCGCTTGAATTCGCCGGATGTCGCGTGGACGGAGGGTGCCATTGAGAGCATCGTCACTACTTGTGCTCGGGCTTCGGCTACCACTGCTACTCGTCCTATCAGGGTTCGGAGACTCCGTGTGCGACATCGACTTCATTCCTAGGCCATCACGCCAGCCGCTGCCGCCGGCAAAAATATCTTCTATACACTCGTCGGCGTGTAGTTCACCGGGGTGAGAATCCCAGCTCGCGGCGAGGGCACGGCGGTACATATCCTGAGCCTCGGCGGCGTCGCGGGATTTGTTGATATTTGCTAGAGCGCCAGTGGGGTTACTACCCTCTTCCACATCGGCCTGGTCATTGGCATTGGTGACTATGCTCGAAATACCACCCATGAACATGGTGGCTGACTTCAATGCTGGTGCCACGTAGTTGCGCTCCCCATCCGCTTGTAGCATCAGGATACCGATCTTCAGTGTACTATTAATTTTGCTATCCTGCATGAGGTAACGTCGGACGATGCCCTCCTCGGCTTCTTCGTCGACCACGTCATTTTCTTCAGGGTGCTGGGTTGCTGTACCTGCTGATGAAGAGGTGCCCGTGCGTTCGGCTTCGCTGGCTGATCGGCCGACACTGAGTTTTCGGTGGGGGGTATACTGGCTTGTCACCTTATCTCGCGCATGCTCCATGCTTCCGGCGACTCGCGATGCGATGCTCCGGCGGGGAAAGCTTTCGCTCTCTTCGACATATTCGCTTAGGTTCAGTCGCACGTTACCTAGCGATATCTTTTCATCCCGGCCGCCCAATCCAGTTGAGAATTCCTGCAAAACCTCGAATTCAATTGGACACTCGGTCAGGTTGTTGGCACGGTCGATGGAGATTCGCAGGGGTACGGTTTTCGAGTAGTTGTAAGTGGCGCGATGGTGGATCTTGTCGACCGAGCACTTGGCCGTACGACCGCGGTGCTCGCCGTGTATGCTATTAGGAAGGTGCCATTTTACGTAAGATTTGCCGGCGACCAAGGGCACGTTGTTCAAGTCGTATATCCAGAGATGCAATTCAAATTTCGGCTATTCGTAGTAGTACAAGTCGGATTAGCAAGGAGATCACGACAACGAGAGGGATGGAATGCCAGGACGCTACCTTTCGAGCCTTATTTACTATTGGAAAGGTACGCATGTCAGCTCAAGTTTGTGTGGTAATAATAATAATAGTAATAGTAGTGGTGCATGGCAGGGCAGAGAACGGAAAAGATGACATGATCGACACGGCAAACAATATAGCGTATGCATTAGACAAGAGAGAGGAGGATGCGATAGAGACAAAGGGTAGAAGAGTCTGAAGGGATGCTAAAAAGAGACAAATGCCGACAAAGCTGAATCGCGCGAGGATGAGATTAGGTCGGCCAGCGGCGCAAAGTCCGGTTGGGCCGAGGACAAAAAAAAAGGCGCTCGTCGTGGATGCGACTCTTTAGGCAACGGGGTCACAATCGCAACGGCGAGAGCTCGAGGGACTTGAGACTAGGAGAGAGAAAGAGAGGGGTGGGAACGAGTCAAGGGGCTAGTCTTTGGGGCTTACATACTTAAAGACGCCATGGTAGGACGGGATTGCTGCGAGGGCGAGCGTTATTATGGCTGACTATATTTGGTACTTGGATAGATAGATAGCCGCATTCAACCAGAGAGAGCAGATAGACTACGTATCTAGTGTAGACGCTACGGCAGAAGGGGCGCACATGCCAGATGGCAGTTAGCGAATGCGGATAGGATCGTACCGACGTGGGAGCATGGTTGACGTTGATTTGCGGCTGATAAGTGAGTCGACACGACTTGCTGAATTGGTAATCGTAAGGGGGGCCGCCGGAATGGGCGGGAAGAAGGGGGGACGAGGATGATGGAGGCGGGGGTGGTTCGCAAGAGGGTGAGCGAGCGAGCAGGCGAACGAGCGGGCGAAGAGCGAGGTCTGGATGCAGCCGGATCCGAGGATGCGGACACGACAGCAGTAAGGTGTGCAGCAGTAGGTACAACAGTAGCAGGTAGGTGATACTAAGGCTTAGTGGTGGCGACCGATAAGAAATGCCTGCTCGCTGCTTGCTGCTTGCTGGCTTCGCACGCAGTCTCGTGTATAGTACAAAATAGAACACGCTAGTTGGTATATAAATAAACGAAAAATATGTATAGTAATATGAGAAGGGTGTCAGCAAGAGAGAGACAAAGAGAGAGAAAGAATCAATCAGCACTTGGCGAAATCTGGACTCCGAATTTCCAAATAGGGTACCTATTCGGGCCACTTTGGGGGCATGGTTCAGGCTCTAGACAGGCTAAGACGTCATAGTTGACAAGAGTGTGAACGAGTGTGCTTTTTCATTTAATGTAGGGAGCTGCGTGTACGGATACGGGGCACGAACTGCACTATGAGCAGGGTGCCTAGTCTAAGGCCTTGTTCGACTGGACGGAAGAAAAAAAACTGGAGGGATTGAGAATGAATGCATATGTATCAAGGGATACACTATTTTGGCGGATTTACGTGGAGCCGATAGGGCGGCCTCAGTGGTACCCCGATTCAGTCAAATACAGGGATCATGAGCCACTAGAACGAGTGGGTTATGGGTGCATTGGGCGAAGTCTCGATATGGTTAGAGGATTTGAATTTCTACAACTCTCATTTTACTCATACAAGATACCTACTCATCATGGTGAACGACGAGGACATCATATTATAATTATACATGAGCCGAGTCCCTTGAACCAAATCAGTCACTAGTGGACCGGCATATTGGCTCGTGTATGCATGTGAAGCTAATTTGAAAACTACGGGCGGCTTAGAGCTTCATCCGCAGCAAAAACTCTGTTGCTTTAAACGTAAGGCATCCAGGCAATTATAGGGAGTGGCTCGACACTCACAGCAAACCTCTAAATCGTACACATGTGCACATGTAATCTTCTTGACGCAGAAATCAACCGTCGTATTTCTGTATCATAAGGCCCGAAAAACTCTGCTGATGTAATCGCTTGGCGCGAGCGACGAGCTAAGATGCCCCCTAAGCAACAACCACCACAGGGCAAGAACGGGAAACCCTCGAGGCCCCAAAGCGCATCCGCAGGCCCCTCACCCGCGCCCTCAGGAAGTTCGGGGCAGTTGAGCAAGAGGAAACAAGGGCCCCAAGGAAACACCCCGAACTCGCACCCTCGAGCCGCCAAGCGGACCAAGATACATGAGGCGCGGAGCATAGCCGTTCAAAGCCCACACGCCGCGCTGCGAGATGGCGAGCTCAACGTGCAGTCCTTCGTCAACTCCATGGCGTTCGAGATCAACGCCCTGGACGAGAGCATGCGCCGATCCCGCACGTCGGGCGCGAGCCGGGCTTTTCAACGCGTGCCTTTCACCATGAGGCGCAGAACGGCCGCCCACAACTACAAGAGGATACCGAAGCGTCTCCACAAGCGGGCTCGGCGGGAGATGGAAGAAGACAACACGCCGACCGTCAACTCGAGGACGAGGAAGCCCAAGACATCTAGGGCTAGATTACGTGCCGAGACGGCGCGGAAGCTGGGTATTCTCGCCAACCGGAAACGGCTGCTGAAGATCAAGAAACGCCTTGGGTCTGACGGCGATGCTATCGTGGCTCGCGCCGCAAGACCTAAGATACGCAGGAACGAGCCAAATGATCTCCCGGTCACAGCGACCAAGTATAGAAAACGACAGCTGAAAAAGACGTGGCTGCCGACTCATCTATGGCATGCCAAACGAGCTAGGATGACACTCCCCTCAGATCCTCTGTGGGGATTCTCCATTCCCCTCACTCCCACGCAGAAGAACTACCGGCCCACTCATCGAGTGCAATGGGAGAAGGGCGCGATGGCCTGGGATATGAGTTACATGAGCACAATCGGTATATTCGGGAAAGAAAACATCATCCAGAATATCCTCAAGGACATCGGTCTTACGCAGGAGTCACTATGGAACGATAGAGGAACACGCTGGAGAGCCGGGGCGGTACATTGGACCGGGAATCTGAGCCGGAAAGTGAAGAACGTGGTTCATTTCATCGGCCCAGCGAATATTATCTGGAACCCTCTCCAAACTCCCGAGACCACAGAGACAGGCACACCTTCTAGGCAACTCTTCATCCGCATCCATCCATCTGCTTTCTTCGAAGCATTCAACGAGCTGCTACGACTCGTTAAAGCGTACAAGCCTCTCCCGTATATACAAGATCTGCGGCATGAAATCGGCAGCATAGATGTCACCGGGCCCGACGCAACGGAGGCCTTACTCGGCGTGCTCAAGGCCTTCGAGCCAGATACGAAACAAGCACACGCGGCGAAATTCCAGTCCTTACTAGGACTAAGAGATCCCGCATCTCTACCCCTGGGGGCCTTGCTGGCGTTCTCCATCGTTGACCCTCGCCTCAAGTACCCTCCACAAAAAGTCCAGCCCCCGGCGGCCACAAGCCAACAAGTGCAGCTCCAGCTAATGGAATCCGTCTCCGCATTTCGCATGGACGGAGTCCTCGAGCCGTACCAGCTATTCGACCGAGACGCCCGATTCAAAGCCTCGAAGCTCCCATCCCAGCGGTCCCTTAATCGACGGCGGGGGAAGACTGAACCGGGGTGTGCTCTCGAACCGAGTAATCTCGACCCTCCGATCCCAATCATCCTCCTCGCGTCGCGTAATTCAAACGACACGCGAGCGCCGGGGACGTGGACCATCATGCTTCCCTGGAAGTGCGTGCAGCCGGTATGGCACAGCTTGATGCACTACCCCCTATCCACGGGCGGGAATCCCGTCTTCGGCGGCCTCGACGAAATCAGACAGCTGTCGTTCGAGCGCGGCCAGCCCTGGTTTCCAGGCGACATGCCGGGCACGGACGCCGGCAACGCATGGGAGACGCGCGAGCGCCAGGCAAGGTGGAGGACGTGGGACCGGAAGCCCAAGGGGAAGCGGGTGAAGTGGGAGACGGTCGATCTCGGGGCCGGACGCAAAGGCGAAGTAGGCGTCGGTTGGGGCTGCGACTTCGAGACATTGTTCGGCCTTCGACAGCCTGCGGACGCGCCGGCTGATCAAGATCACGAGATGTCCGGCGTCGCTGATAAGGACAAGGAGACCCCCGAGAAAGCAAAACCCGAGGCTAAACCCGCACCCTTAACAAACATCACATACCTTCCGAAAGCGATATTCACCACGCTTTCCTCAACCAAACCCCCCGCTCCCCTCCCGCCTAACTCCGTCATTACGGTTCGAATAAGACTTCTCGGCCGGGGCGTAGTAACCTCCTGCGCACGCATCTACCGCCTACCACAGATCACCCAAGTCCCACCCCCGTCCTCCGACGCCGAGGTCCCAGCAACGCCACAGCCCGACAGCAAACTCCCCCCTGATCTCCTCGCCCAATGGCTCGCCCAACAGCCCTCCAAGCCCAAGACCAAGAAACCCCCCCGGCCACCCCCCGCCACGACCCCAGAAGCCCGCAGACAGGCCCTCGCGCAATCCCTCATCGGGCCCCCGGGGACCTACCCGGCGCTCGCAACCTCGCTGAACGGCCACCCGCTGTGTCCCGACACAGACGATTTAATCGGCTTCGCGACGGCCGGCAGCTTCAGCCTGCGCGACGGCCGCGGCGAGGCCATCGCCAGCATATCAGCGCAGGCCGCGCTGGCCGAGTACGCGAACCCCAGGGACCCGGCCGCGAGACTCTGCGTCGTCCGCGATGCGGGGCAGGGCGTTGGGTGGCTTGCGAGATGGGAGGCCGTCTAACATGCATCCATTCTAAAAGATTCACCCAGCTTTCAGGCTGGTATCGGGTATGCACTTGTGTCGTGTCAATAGAGAAATACCTGTTTAAGGGTAGCTACGGCTGTATACCTAGGGATTAAACGGCGAATAGAAGCGAACGGGGGTTTCCGCAATACACGCATCAAGTGGAACCCACTCAGGTAAACCGGCGGCATCTTCTCACTTGCGTGACTGGTTGAAAACGCGCCATGACAGAACCCTGCTATAAGAAACCCCGAACCAGATTCGGCCGTCGCCAGTGGTGACTCCAGCCATCCTCAAGGCGACTCACGACCGTTGCAAAACTTGGAGCTCGGCAGTAATTAAACGTTAGGTAGCTAGCTAATTATTAAAAAACAATTTTGATCACCTCGATACATCTAATAATACTCTGATAAGAGTAAATTCACTTGTGCCTAGAAGTGCGGCACTCTCATTCAATCAAAATTTTACTGTCTTGGTTCTTTTGTTTTTCTATCGAGGATGAATGCGGACGGTCGCTAGGCGATCTTGCTTTTATCTGTCAATTACATGCCCAAACTCTTCGCTACGCACAAGCAACGCGTGTTGATAAATCCCACGAACCCTCCGTTTGCCCATTTCGTCACTGCTGTTCGGCGGTCCAGAGCGTGGCGGACGAGCTCTACAAAATCGGGAGTAAATCTGGAATAGATGGGATCGACTAGTTCCATGCTCTGTCACGAGGGGTGTCACGTTGATGTTGGCAGTTCGCCGTTTATCCGCTGTGCGTCGTCGGCCAAAAGCTTCTTACACTCGGCGGCAAGATCTGTCTTCTCGATAAGCTTGCCCTCTTTCTCCGGGTGGCCGTCGGGTAGACCCATGACCTTAACCTTGACTTTGCCGGCTTTCAACTCATCCTCTCCAATGATCACAGCGAGGGGTATGCCGGCTGTCTCGGCGGCCTTGAACTGCTGTGGCAGACGTGGCTTCGCCTTTGGCGAAAACTCAGCGCTGAGACCTGCATCCCAGAGCATGCGTGCAATTCCCATACGCTCCGGAAGGAGACCGTTCTTGCCGCCAAAAACCATGACGTAAACATCACTGCCGCGGACACGTGGCTTCTCCTTCTCGTGGCGTGCTTTGAGTATTGTGAAAATGCGGTCAACGCCAAATGATATACCGATGCAAGGGATCTGTTTCCGGCCATACATGCCGACTAGGTTATCGTACCGTCCACCAGCCGCGATACTGCCTACCCTTGTCTCGGCAGAACGATCCTTAGCGGTCAGTTCGATAACTGCCTCGTAAATCAACCCTAAGGAACCGTTAGCAACTCACGAGTCACTCTTCACCAAGTCGCTAATGTTTTCATACCCGTATAATAATCGAGACCACGAGCTAGCGCTAGGTCGAATGATACTTGATCCGCAATTCCAAAGGCATCTAGATAAGAGTGGAGCAGACCCATCTCTTCTATTCCTTTCTTGATCTTCTCGTTTGCGAACATCTTTTCATCCTTTGTTAGAAGTTCTATGATTTTAGGTATATCGCCGCTGTACTTGGTCCACTCGAGGATCTCGTCGGCAACACTACCCTCAAGGCCCTTTTCTATCATTTCTTTCTTGACCTCCTCGCGGCTTAACTTGTCTAGTTTGTCGACCGCGGAACTGATTGTTCTTATTTTGTCGTCAGGCACACCAGCAACAGCGAAGAGACCCTATTTCTGTAATTAGCCTATGGCGGCCAATGGAGCGAACGATAGTGAGACGGTTGGGGGTTAACATACGTCGAGAATCTTGCGATGGTTGATCTTGACAGTGACGTCTTTGGCTAGGCCCAGTGAAGAGAACACTTCGTAGACAATTCGCAGAATTTCAGCATCGGGTATCATCGAATCATACTCGCCAGCAATATCGAAGTCACATTGGTAAAACTCGCGCATACGACCTCTTGCAATAGCCTGTATAGAGCGAGTCAGTAACATCGCTCTTCCTTATCATCCCTTATATATATGGAGTTCCCCATATCTCAAGCCGACTAGCCCTCGTGACAGAGAATGTGCGTAGTTAACGAGGGCATCATTCGCCGGTCGCGGCATTCGTCGAACCCGGGTTTTATGAACCGACTTGAGATGCAGGAGAACACCCATAGTGGTAGAGACAAGAGTAGGTGAGCTTAACTGACAGGCTGGTCTCGTCGATATACTTTGGCGATGTGGTAACGCTTGATCTGTTGTGTACTATTCATGGCGAGCCATCTCGCAAAGGGAACCTATATGCGCACAACCAGTAATCAGCTAACAGCGCAAACAATATCACGACTCGGCTAGGTCAAGAGAATACTCACCGTCAAGTCATATCGAAGCGCAAGATCCTCCTATAGCCGGTAAGTATTGGTTCGCATGCGGCAGCAGAATAGAATGAGGCGAGAGACGTACGCCGCCCTGATCCGCGAGTTCGTATATCAACTTGGAGTCTTCCTATAATGTCATATTAGTTCTACGGCCGTCACGCGACAAGAAAAGGGACCACCAGAGGAATGAGTGAGTAGACTTACTCCGTATTTACCCGAAAGGATACTCTTTAGTTCGAAAACAGGTGTATCTAAGGCCACGCCTCCGTGGCGGGTGAAGGCGTCCTCTGCAGCCTTGAAGATGCGATCTCGAATCTTGATGTCTGCGCCAACCCAGTCGCGTGTACCCTTGGGCACTTTGACGGCCGACTTATCGGTCTTTTCCTTGTCCATGTCGTCGCCTGTACGTGTGGTCGTGCTGCTAGTGGGGAAGCTCTCGGCGACGCTACCGGTATTACCACTACTGAAGGGTTGCTGTTGGTAGAATCCTCGGTAGCCCGTAGAAAGGAGTGTAGCAGCGGTAGGAGTAGTGGTGGTGAGGGGATTTGGTTGTCGTTGAGAAAATGCGCCGTATCTCGTGGTGATTCGGCAAAGACGAGGGCGAAGACGAGACGAGAGTGTCCTGGGTGATTGTAGGACCGGTAGTCGCATCGGGGCGGTACGTGACTCAATTTACTGGCTGCCGTCTCGAAATCTTCCTTAAGTTTTCTGCTCTCGCTGCAGGCGAATGGGGTCACAAACCATGGCTAGTTGCAAGTCGGGGCCACCGTTGCGGCCTAATGCACAACTCGGGGCGAGGGGCATTTTTTTCTTATCTTAGGTTGTATTGGATAATGGAATTTCTTCTCATTTCTTCTCTATCCCTTCCACCTGCACTCATCTCACCCTCATCTCACTTCTCAATATGACTCAGTCGGTCCCGAGCTCATGTTGATCCTCAGCTTGCTATAGACGGCGTGAGAATGGGCGCTTGAGTTTTGTCTCTCTTAATCGAACGTGACTAGTAGTATGAGGCGACTTGGAGGGGTAAAAGAATTATCTACATACTAAATTTGCCCCGCGTCTCCACCCCGCCTTCAAGCTAGCTTTACTCATCCATGCAGATAGATCCGTGTATTTATCCCCCATGTCCTCACTATCATGGCTGAATAAATAAATATTATGGTGAAAAGCCTAAGGAATTATATAAATCATGTTACCTATTGCTAATATCTTGGGTAGATTTACCGTATTCGGGCTATGAGGTGAGGTAAACGATTTATTCTACCAATTGAGGCCCTGCGTTTATCTCACATAGATCTATGATATGCAAGTCTAAATATTTGCAAGCTATAATTCCTCGGACACAATACTCTTAGAAAGAACTGTCGTTGGAAAGCATGGTATACCGTATTATCGTTATAATTCAAACTATAGAGAAATATATGCCTAACAGTTCGTCCTCTCGTTACCGTCAACATCTTCAATTCTCTGATATCTGGCAATGCAGGTTGTCGTATGCAACTCTTTCGCTATACGCCATCACGCAATATACTATCAATGAGGATAGCAACAGGGGAAAACGGCGGAACAGAGCCCTTACGCAAAACCCAGATCAGCTTCCACACAAAAACTAGAAGGTGATAGTCTTCATGCCGCAATCAAAGGTCAATGCTATAGAAGCCAGGTTGCCAAGACGACCTCTTATAGAAAATGCTGATCTAGCTATTGTACAAGGCTTCGCTGAATTTATTGCTCTGTTTCTATTCTTACGCCGTTTATGCCTTGATGTGCCTTCCAGATATGCCAATTAAGACGTCGCTTTCGCATAACGTCCTTGGCTACACTCATCGCACTGATGTGGGCGTTCTTTTTTGTGCGCCTCCGGGATATGCTGATCAGGTGCAGCCTTTCCGCAAAGGCAACATCTCAATCGACATATCCAGGCGGTACACAAAAAAGAACGCCCCTATCGGTGCGATGAGTGTGGCCACGAACTTTGCTCAAAAAGTAATATCTTGATCGACATATACAGGAGGCCCATGGGGATATTAAGAGGCATAAGAGTAGAAGCAGAGGAATAAAAGGAAGAGTGGGAAAGGGAGCGATGCCAAGCACCCTCTGATCGATGATACAAGGCCAGGATCTCTGATATAGATATACAGAGTAACCAAGACCAGAGCACAATCCAAGAAGCCTTCTAAGCTTCGGGTGTTGGAGAAAATTATGCTTTTGCTGACAATGACGAAGAAGGCTAGGTACTGAAGGAAGGTGCTTCGCCTATGAGGAGACGTATACTATCAAATCTAGGATATCTGTTGCTAGCATTCAACGATGCGCTCTTATGCTTGCCGAAGACCCTACCCTTCGTGGATGGGTTAAAAAAACCAGAAATCCCTGAACGTCTGCACGTCACTTTTGTAACATCATCTCAGTAGCGGAACTGACTACCAGAACAAATCGAACCTGTATTTTCTCATCAAAGGGAGCCTCCATATTCACGGAAAACGGATTCGAAGTCGGATGGGCACCCCTCGAAGAAGGACTATACATCCTTCAGTGTAAACTTTCCGCTCTGAGATAAACTCGCCCATCTTTAACCTTTTGCCAGACAATGATATCCAACAAAACCATTTTTCGGCCAGCATAGATTTCAACCTTCCCGTATGGAAATGGCACCGCAGACTTGCTCACCTCAGCTTCCAGGGAATGAGGACTCTTCTCAAACACAGCACCGGAATGAACTTAACAGACGGACAGGTCTGTACTACAGCCGGGATATAGCACTGTATCTTGAGTACGTTCCCCTCTGTTTGTACATTCTCAGATATAGATGCCGGGAAGGATGCTTGTCAAGCCCATCACGATGAATTTCGTGTTGCTGGCCATAGCTATACCAACGAAAAAATAGTCGCAAATGATGTAGAAGATACCTGCCATCTTGCTCCGTCCGCGGCTTACGCGGTCCCGTTCGTCGGGCAGGTCGACGGCTGGAGCTGCGGTTGGTGGTGCGTATACGTCATCTATCTCATCCGGCGAGACCGACAGAAGTCCCGACACTTCTTCAACCGGCTCTCGGACGCCGAAGAGCTTCAGGAAGAGATGATGGGGGATGTCCGGGCTTTGCTCGAAAGGTGGCTTTTTGGAGTCACGCCCGGCGCCCCCACCACGCCTCCGCAGAAACACGCCGTCGCCGCCGCCCCTGTGACGCCGCCGCAGAAACACGCCAGCAAGAAACAGAAGACTGAGGAGACGCCAAACGCGAAGCATAGTGTCTCCCCGGATCTTCCACATAAGATATATCCCGTCACGACCCCTACGAAAAAGGGAAGGGGAAAAGCAAGTGGTACTAGCTCCTGATCGCATGAACACTAGACTTCTCATGGTGGTCGGGCTTCGGTTGCCGCCGAAGCCTGTATTTGCTGATGAACCAACCTTGCCGAAGGGTTGTAGTCAGCCTCAAGGCTTGTCGTCGTCCACTTCGTCGTCTGCGTCGGGATCAGTATCTGATGCGCCCAATCCACCCAGTAACGAGAAATAGGCTCTATCGAATTTCTAGAGTAGCTCGTCACTGGAGTAATACTAATGCAGTGAGTCTAGTACTACAAGGAACCATTGCAGAACGCCAAATAGCTATTTGTCGATCTGAGTCTGCACCCGGAGAATTAACATAGCATGGCTGATGGTGAAGTCGTTATGCCCGGCACCGACCACATCGGGCAAAAACTCGCATTCCCAGATTCCATGTCACCTAGGTTGGTTCTGGGCCAGCCTGGCGCATGTACATGCCAATAGGAGACTGCGAACAGCCACAATAGAGGCAGATGACGAAGCCTGTATTTGTAGACTAATAACCTTGACCAAGGGTCATCATCTACTCAAGGCTTTCCCTATGAAGTCAAGCAGTTTGATACCCATGCGAAGCATCCATCGGATCTGAAATCAATAGTGATGGTATTGGTTTCGTGAGGATTGCTCAGCAACTGTAAGCGCAGACCGCAGGGGTGTCAAAGCCGACACATCACCAGCGATATGCTACTTCTCGCATTCGAGATATGGTGATATTCATTCTTCTGGTATCTTAGACCAGAAGAGTGGATGTGCTCATGCGACACTCTATCGCAGTATCTGCAATCACCCTAAATGTGACGCACGCATGGACCAACAGGCACTGGAAGGGACCAAAAAGCTAGGCAACCATGATGTAGGAACAAATTTACCAGGTAACGTGGCGAGGAGGAGACCCAGGTGACTCATGGTACCCGGCTGAGAACTTCAAGAATGCGGCAACAGCGCTGGAACGGTTCCATGAATTACACCCGACAGCCCCTGGACCACCGGTTAGGCTCAAGCAATGGATACTTGCAGCCGCTGCTGATAAGCGCGCAGAAGATCACCCCGACGACAATAGGGCCGAGAAAGCAGGAAAAGCGGTACGAAAGAAACGACACGAGTAGCATCGACTCGACTCAAGATCCGAGTCTCAGTTTTGGTAGGGGGATGTGACGAACGGTAACAAACGCACAGGCTACTAGGCACTGGAAGGAGCCAGAAGCCTAGGCAACTATGACGTAAGGACAAAGGACAGCGTAATTATACATACAGCTCCGAGGAACGGAGCTTCGCTCTCTTATTTCCTTTTCTCCTTAGCTTAGAATCTTCGTCCATAGTATCAATACAGTGCTATGAGGCTTAATTCTCCATGATCGTGACACTATTCTAAGCTTAGATAGTGTTACGAGGATCGGAGCTTCGCTCTCGTTCTTTCCTTTCCTCTTTAGCTTAGAATCTTCGTAGCATCAATACAATGCCATGAGGCATCATTCTATTCGATCGTGACACTATACACCCGATTATGCTCATGCAATAATAAAGTGTCGCGGTATTCGTAGAACCGGGCGCTCCCGCTGACGGGGACATCAAGCTGGCTACTGATCCCAGCGAGCTGACAGAGGGTGGGTGCGACAACAGCGAAAGTGATCTTTCGTGGTGAATTCTGGGGCCCCGGGCATGCAACTCCCGTGTCTTTCAGACGGTTCCACAAGTCTACGGCCGTGGACCTGCCGAACTGGTCACGGCCAAGGCCGGACGGTTAGTCGGAAACTCGGGCAAATAACGCTCGGTAGGATTGTGCTGGTGAGAGGGCTTGGCGTGTAGGCTACTGCGCGGAGCCCACAACACCATCTTGAAACAAAACTAAGTTGATAGGAAAATGAGATGTATCGCTCGATCTCATAAGCGTTCGGGATTCCCACCGATGACGATCGCCTGCAACAGGGTGAGATACAGAGCTGGATCGTAAGACTACAATTCGTTCAATGTTCAGACGTCGATACTTTCGAGTACGGTATCGTTCTACCGGGGAGCGCCCAACGACAACAACTTGAAAAGCACCTCAGCCCCGAACGCTTGATGTTTGAGATAGTTCATCGGAACTGTTTGAAATTACAAGAGCTAAAGCAAAAAGGATTAAGGCGACCATTGCTAAATACCCTCAGCATGGCATCGCAATGGAAACAGGATATCGGGGCGCCCCGGAAAAAGACTTCAACCCCGTTTCTAGCTGGAACGGGGCCTATTCACCAACCACGCCCAGGGGCAACATGACGCCGACGTTTGCGATGACGTCCGCGCTATGCTTAAGTGCATCCCGTAGGATGGGCTTCTCGCCGCGCCGCGCCGTGCGAGGCGATGGGGAGAGATGTCTGGGGGGGACCCCGTCAGCAGCACGAGGTAACCTGCCCTCGATCAACTTTCTCCTTTGACGTCCTACTTCCGGACGATCTATGGGTCGAGGGAGGAAGATTGGAACTTGACTGCAAGAGGTGTCACACGCTGCACAGCTCGGTCGGGGCTTTGTTGCAACATTTACTCGACGACCATACCTCTCCGGGCATTAATACCTTCGAGTGCGGCGTATGCCGCAGTCAATTCCTCTCGGCGGTAGCTTGCTTATACTACGAGAAGCATTCGCGCCCGAAGGACCCCATCGCACAATTGGCCGACTGTCGAGAGTACTATAGCGAACCGACCGAGAGCCACGCCCTTCATCTCATCGGACCTGTCTCCATCGATCCAAAGATGCGAGACCCAACAAGAAGCTACGGCCGCACGCGAGAACTTCAGCTCAAACCACCCCCTATCCGAGCGAGGCGTTTCAACTCCAGCGGGAGCTAGTTGAGGGCGTTTGGCTCTAGCCACCAATGACACAAGCACCCATCTAATGGTCGCTGTGCATAGTCCCCGTCGTCCTCTGAGTGCTAAGACTCCCAAAGCACCCAGACACGAAGCGATCGAACGTGTCGCCGTACACGTCCGGCCGCAGCTACGGAATGTGTCCGATGAGTCGCAGTAGAATCCCTCGTGCAATCACAAGGCCTGTGAAAAATTCCTCGTTAGTTGGGAAAAGGCAAGAAATAACGGGCGCCATGATGGGAACAGCAATAAGCGGAAAGGGGGGGAGGGAGAAGGTTGGGGGGGACTTCACCAAACATACCTGGCTGTTATCCGTGAGGGGAAATGCGGCAGGACCCCAACGGAAAATTCTACCTCAGCTGGGCCAGGTGCGCACAACATTCCCAAGTCTCCTGCTGAAGACGGAAATCCCGAAGATGCAACTCCTGAAGATGCCTCTGCTGAATGATACCGAATGAAGATCCAGAGTTGGTACCCAAAAAGTTGGGCTCATCCACAAATGATCAAAGCACCCGATAGCCAGAGCACCGACCATTAGCAGATGAATACGGCAATGATTTTTCCTATCCTTGTATGTCTCCTCGTATGTAATCGTCTCGTCGTACGGCTTGTCGACGAGCGTTGGTTACGAGAAGCAGGATACCGGATACTAACCGGAAACTGGACGGCGGCCGCTCGGGGGCTAAGGTCGGGCCTCCCTGTAAGAGCGAGTGTAAGCATTCCGTTCTGACTATGACTGTGTAGCACATGCTCAATCCACTTACCAGAATGGGGCAGGGCCAACTCGCCGTCACGCCATTGAATGGAAGACACGGCCGGACCGCATATCCCCTGCAACAGAGGGCAGCGCCGCTGCTCGGATGTCTTCCACAAGTAGGATCCAGACACGGCCAGACCACAGGACTACATCTCCAATGCTGTAGAGAGTGCTGTGCCGTTGCTCAGGTGTCATAAGTAGGATCCGATCACCCACTGAGTAACGAGGGGAAGAAACTCAAAAAAGATGATCTGATATGAGGCGGCATCCATATCAGAGGGCAGCTGGGTATGCTGATTCAGCGTGGGTGATGAGGAAAGAAAGAGGAAAAGAAGTCAAACCGGGGGGTGAGCCTCGTATTATAGACAAGAAGAGAGCTGGGGGCCCATAGTCAAGAAATGAGGACGGACTCCCTCCATCTAGCTCCGACGAAATCTTGCGCTCGGAAGCCGCCGCCGGTCAGGGCCGGCAAACCCCTCTAGCAAACGAAAACTTCGTATCATGAGGCGCCACCGTGCATCTACCCGTGGGCCAAGCTGCATCGCATCGATCTGCAATGCAAGATCGCAGCTGAGCAAATAAACCAAGGGGATCTCCGGGATGTTTCCGAATGATTTCACAGAGAGATCAGAGAGAAAGACGGGTCACTGCTTGACGATGGAGTCATATTGATGCCCGACGACATCTAAGGGGCTAGAAAGTCCGTGCAGACGATTTGTGACCAGAGAAGTCCATAGAACATCCGCATCAACACGTCAAACATTGTAAACATCCTGTCACGCCTTCTAACCCAGGGCAAAGAAGATGATGTGTACATGAGCAAAAGGTATCAGTTAGTATTGGATTAGACCCCTTGCATAACAACAAATGTTTATTACCTCTCCATAAATTGGGTCATAACACATGCAGATGTCCCCATCTTTGGCCCTCCAGAACATGAAAGCCTGTGAGTCATGGCCATTCACCGCCTCGTTCGTGGAGAAGAGGGCGTTTGCAAGACTGATATATCAGGATACTTCTAACCTTAGGGTGGTGCCTGGACTGCTTGTGTTACGGTAAGTTGCAGGTCTCAGTGACAGCATGCTTCTCAACTGCGGGGTTCATGGCGAGACTCACAGAAGGCCTTGTGCTTCTCCGCCTGTTGGGGAGAGTCATGTTATCATCAAGGAGCTGATGAGACCCCATCACAGTGTGTGCGAGATGATTTTTTCGTTTGGTTGTCTAAATAAGCCAGGCAAAAGGGCCATACCACAGAATACATGAGTCTAAGGGCTTTGGTTTGTCTGTTTGTCTGTCTTCTCTGCGCTATACAGATGTCTTTCGACGGCTGTATAACTCGCTGGGGACGAAGCCATGAGCGTTGAAAGTGACGGGGCTATTGCGTAAACCAAAATAAGACCCTTCGAACTGATATTCGCACGGCTCGTGAAATAAGCCATCATTAGGACGAACCTATCGAACTGCTTGAATAACTGGAAGCCTAATGAGAGTCCCATTCAGGTGCAATGTTGTCTATTCCCTAATCAGTAGTACGTACAGACAGTGCAGATTCCACCAATCCCGAATTTTCAGTTTCGCCAAAGTTAGTCATGTTTTGGATGAGAGCAAATGCGCCAAACACCAAATCACCGTATAGTCCTCCTCTCCTATTTTTTTGTTTTCGTTAAAAACCAGCCTCATGCGTCAAATATCAGTGAATACACGTTTCAGAACCGGTCAGTAATATCCCTCCAAGGATATCCCCAAATGACAGATCAAAACTTCCGTAGTAGCAAATGTTGTTGGTCCAAGATATTGGGGTGCTTGTGATGGAGTTTAAAGCAACTGTGGAGTCTCACCCTCACGTTGTGGTTAGGGGTATCGGCTTAGAGTTAGACACGGGCTGGTATCTCACGCTCCTCAACTGGTAGCATGGAGAAATTAGCGTATTGATAATTTCTTAGATTGAAGCAGTGTTGATAAACTACAGAGATGGGTGCGTCTACCGGGATTGACTTGAGGTGACTGGGACCAGTGAGACCAGTTCATTATCGGACGGCGATGGGAATGAGGTGGCCGTTTAATCGGGGAAAATTCATCGTTGTCGGCAGTACTGGCGCGATCGTCTTTGGAGATTGGAGATGGGATACGTAAGCCGCTAGCGTCAGTGAGTTCTTCGTCATGGCCTCGGGCGGTGGCGGACGACAGTGCCCGTGGCTGTCCAAAGTTACGGTGTCTGCGAGATCTCCAGAAGAACAACCAGATGAGGCTAACGATAGCGAGAGACAGGACGCCAACGATGAGTCCAATTTCCAGACCAGTAAGTGAAAACTTGGCATCGCCACCTCCCAGGCTAGCCGGGTTACCTCCCCCATCAAGTGGCGAGGCACCATCATAGTGAGGCATATCATTAGAGGTCGGTGCCATGGTCATAATTAGCTTGCGTGGTCGTTTGGGTATATGTCTGCTGTCTAAAGGATTCGAAGAAAGTGGCTAAGATAGACGACCCTGCAAGCCCGATGAATCAATTCCCCTTAGTTGGCGGGCCCAAACTGGAATCAAAACTCGAACTTTTTCTATGATGAGACAACGGCATGTACTTCCAGCACAGTCACGCGGTTAGTTGAAGTGGACGGTGACGTGGACTCGAATTGGTCATTCAAGATGATATAGCAATAGCAGATAAATAGTAAAATGTGCTGCGCAGGAAGTAGGATAAGAGGGGAGAGGAACGCAAGCAGTACCTTATTGTACAGCTCCTGTCTAGCTTATGTGGTAGTAGATTGAGAGGAACTGGTGAGACCTGATGAAACCTGAGGGAACCCGATGAGACTTGACAACAGTTCGTGAGACGGATTCACTCGAGGGCTGTGGTTGAGATCCAGGGTGCTCGGACGGTTGCGTGTATGCCTCAAGGCAGACGAGAAGAGGGGAAAAGATCACGGGATGGCCAATAGGGACAATACGGGCAATAGCAACCCAAAAGAGAGAGGCAGGCGCTCACCTATATGCCTGTCTGGACAAGTAGGCACTTGTAATACGGTCGAGTCCGAAGAGAAGGAATGATTCAAAGGAATGGAAGGAAGATGATATGACACCCACCGAGTCACCTCACATGGGTACCGCAAGGTGTGAGGAAGGAAAGATGGTACCCATAGAAGCGACGGTGAGAGGTCCAGGTGTGCAGCGCCATTTCCTGATCAGATAAGGTAGGTTAGGTAAGTACCTGCTGTTATTGCAGGCATCTGAAGAGTAGGTAACCTCTAGGTTAGCTGGTACCTAAGTTGGCATTCAAAGTATTATCTATGCTGTTGAACCACCTGGAAGATAGCTGAGGTGTCCATATTAACCTATCTGAGATTTCAGATATTACCTAACCTTAGGTCAACACTACTTCTCCAAGGTGGTGGTGTAAACATACTAAACCCGGGTACACATACACAGGCACACACACATACAATGTTGGGTCACCTATGCACCGTACATCATTAATATACATGCCTACCATTCATTGCTTTAGTACAGGCGTCTATCTCAATCATGATGAATTCGATCGCACTCATTTTCTTCCCAGCACGACCTCAACACAGGGGAGCCTTGCAGCTTCATCATCGTTTCGTTCGGGGCACCAAGTATTACCATGTTCACCTCCCCTAATTCGGTAGATTGCGTCTAAGACACCCCAGGCATTATGTAGGTACCAACTTTTTACCAGCTTACACGATTTTCCCTTTTAGGAGACTTGCCATCAAATGTCTCGGTTCCTATCGATTCGGCCACATTCCTGATATGATAGAGTCTCTTCCTGATAACCAGCCTCAAGACAAGACAAAGAGATTGGCTCACATCAATAGTAATACGACGGGAAGCGTAACACAAAACGGCTGCAACCCGCGTCCTCATCGATTCGCAAGATACGCTAATCTAACAGGGTCATCTACGGATTGGGTGAACACCCGGCAATTACCCTTTGTGCCACCTCGACTCGGTTGGGTCGCACATGTACGCGGTGAACTGTGGTCAATGCGCAAACAAGCGCTGTCCGTGCCAGTACGATTCGGCCTCTGTACTTGATCAGTGAGTTTCGTACCGGATGAACTGTTCGGACGATCTGCGGCTCGTCTTGATACTATACACGGTGTAACATCCTGAGTGCTTGTCAAGTCTTGGTTCCACGTCTCGGAGTGGACTCGGCCCTTGGTCACCTCGAGTAGCGAGGATGTGGTGCGCCGTGGGAAAGATCTATGTAGATGCGTGTATAACAATATAGGAAGTCCTGTAAAATCCTTGCCAATATATCTGTTAACTTGATACCATCTTCAGCGGCTTTGTGTAGATAGATATTCAGTAGTACTCATTCGGTATTGGGATCATTCCGCATCCCGAAACATCTCACAAAACATCCAATAACCTCATAAACCTGAAGTAATTGGACGAGAATATTCCTACAGCCTCAGCGCTGTCGTATTGAGTATTGATTTCCCTAGTAACGAATAGGGCAGAGTGTTTACTTAAGTAGATAGCGTCGTCTATGTTTCGGCCCTTCGGGAGCAGTCGCGGAGGTCAAAATATACCAATGAATGGACTAGGGTGCCGGGATTAGAGCTAGGGGCGGTAAACTACCCGTGAAAAAATAACCTTGATGGTTAGATACGATCATCTATTGGCTTCTTGATTCTTGAACTGAGAAGATGACGGATATCACAGGTGGGTGTGAGGGTGTTTGTAGGAAAGATGCTGTCAGGTATACTTTACCTTAAATCTGGTAGTGGTCACCTAGGGTGTTTAGGTATATGTACCTATTTATGCTGCCCACTTTACTCCTATTAGTCTACTTACACACTCGCCACCAACACTACTTCGTCACTTCCAGTTTCTACATGTACGGCTGCTTATGTAGGTGACTCAGGAGGTTGTATCACTACCTAGAGGTACTAAGCTCCTAGCCATAGATGTGGATGTACCAATCTATCATGATGGTCATTTGACTACTAATTCTAGAGAAAGCGTTTTGGCATTATTAATCCCAATCTAGTATTCTAATTATCTACAATTTACCTACCCATCGTGGGTGAAGGGAAGTGTATGTGCGTTATCCCCCCGTATCGCACGCTATGAAAAATCAGATAACAATGTTACGAGGCGCCTGCTCTATGCGAAAATAGAGAGCTCATGACATAGCAACGACCCACGGAATCGGCGGACCAGCTTTGCTCTTGTGCGTCTTCCATCTCCGATATTGGAACGACCTACTCCCAAAAAACCCGAGCCATTGGTGCTTCCCCAGCGACAGCCAGAATGGCCACCGATAATATTATAGCCACGGCAATTATAAATTCGCGGCAAGGCGGCAACAACCCAAAAGTTTGGTGGCCGACCTTTGAGTAGTTGGTTCCCTCAACAGAGGGGATGGGCCAGTCTTGATTTGTTCTTGCTCGTCTTTTACTGCTTGATTTTCAACTTCCCTTCAACCACCAAAATCCCTAATCGAACACCCATTTTGATCATTCTCTACCCATTTACCTCAGAAATTACTCCTCAGATATTTACGTGAGAACTACAGTTATTCAAACATTCATACAAGGAATTGAACGTTCCTGATCACAGACATTCTAAATACCAGTTATTACGACTTAGTACGTACTGTCAATATAGATTTACATGTCATTTGATTTGCCACTGACTGGAAATTCTTCTCAGTCTACCATGAGTACCTTTCCTTTCCTCCATCCCATTTCCTTTGAGAGGAGAAATGTGCTGTTTGTCATCGAGCTTTCAGTGCAGTTACCAAATAGTCCCACCTTTAGGTGCCACACGGCAGGGTGGAGAAATAAGATTTCCCCTATCCAGAAAGCTCTACAGCCAATTACCGATTCAGACTGGGACATAAAGGGAAAAGTAGCGAACGATTTTAAGACGTGGGCCATCACAGAAAGTCGTGTAAGCGATAGTAAGTCAATTATACTCAAACATGATTTCTAGCGCAAAGTATTATTTTCTCTTCACTGACGTCTCTCAATGCGTCGATTAGGTCGTTTCGATGTTGTTTCTCCTAAACTACCTTTTAATGACCGCGATTGGGTTGCCAAAGTGCATCAGGTTTACCGCGTACTAGGCGAAACGGGCTGCAAAATATCACAGAATTAGGGGAACAAGATATATATCACAGCCGAGCATAGATTGTCTTTTTGGGAGAGAAGGTCTATCGCGAAGGCTTTCATACATCATAATAAAGGTTTCAACGCGGTTGGTGCACACCTTCAGAATGGAAGGAGAGTTCCAGTTGCCGTGGCCGAGTTTTTCGAACCGTGGGAGGAGGTAAATAAAGCCCTTGAATTAGCTTCAACGTCTGGTCATATTGCGCGAGTAATGAATATGTCCGGCCCGGAGAGCTATGAGCGAGTTTGGAACTTTCGACCGCTCGCAAGCCCTCTTGAACTCTATCGGAAAGGGGACTATTATCAGGAACATTTTTTTGCAGACATGCGTAGGTCAACACGTCGTTCAGCCCCAGACGACACAAGAGCGGAACTCAGTCTCACATTTACCTGCCCTTAAACCCGGAATCTCCCAACCTTGGTTAAGGGACACTTTGTCTTTCGTCTACATGTCGATGGAAAATTGCTAACAATCTCTCGAACAGTGCAGTACAACCTCTCACCCGACTGCCAGTCTACAACAAAGGTTATAGCACAGATCAATATAGCGTGCTTATTCATAGACGGGGTTCTCAACCACAAAGAAAGCCGAGGGGAAGCCGATAAGGACTTTAGTTACAAGAGAGCGGCGGCTAGTCTGATGAGTTTTGTGACCGAGCAAGCCGGGAAAGTACCAATACGCCAGGGCCAACTTGACTTCCTCAACTCGATAGTTGCTGATATAAAGGAGGAGAACGGGAAGCAGTGAGCGGACCGAGGGGACAGTATTCAGAAAGGCGGTGTTCAATGGCAGTACCGCTCTCTGGTTATGAAAAGCGTCTCCAGCATTGGTTTATAGCGTATCTACTATTTTTGAGTTCTCAGACTGACGGAGGTTACAACAATCGAATAAGCAGCGCAGATTTTATGGATGAAGTCAAGGGCCGTATAAATTATAGCACTGAGAAGAGTAACCCAAGGTGAATAGATTAATATTACTTTGACTAGCTTTAATACTACTGTTGCTCTAATTATTGGGTTATTAATGTCTTGGAGGGAGTGATAATTGACATACTGGTACCATGAGAGGTAGTGGAAACACTATATCTCTGCTTCACACATCGCATTCCTCTTATCCCAGACCTTTCCAGGGTCCCCAAATTTCGGGCCATGGAGTATCGTATCGCGTAGGTAAACGAGTGACATGATATTCATCAGCCGCGTTTAATTGAGCTAACCGAACGAGAATTTGCAGGAGTATGTTCGAGCTTCCCCTCGCGCGATCCCTACCTGCGCATGCTTTTTAATGGCCCTAGAAATTAGTACTGCTTATACTTAATTAGTCGCATGGCTCCGAGGCGCCTTCGGGTTATCGAATAGCCGTGCGATTCGTGGGCGGAGGCTGTATAACGAGCAGGAGGAAAATTCGCGTGCTCTTTCGTAACTAACGTGCTGAGAAACTATGTTAGGATCTGCATCGCGGCCTCGTATGGTTTTATCGAGAACCGCTTCGCCGCGTGTGGGTTTCGATCAAGTGAGGCTACATATCAGTGCAAAGCATTCAGACGCGAAGCCCGCAGATATCCTTTCTCTAGCTCCGTGTGCTGGGAACGACTTAAGCAGATAATTCTGATGGAATTTGCAGACGAGCTGATTTATGAGCAATCACCGACTCTGACGGTATGAATTAGACCAGGATCCAAGTTCGCACCGGGATATGAGCGTCGCCGGGGAATGCCTGAGAACATGCCAGAAACACTGGCAGGTTGGTAGCCTGCCCCTCGCGCTTCCAGTGAGAGTAATAGACATTAGACCGATCGACGATTCCAAAGCTCCAAAAAATGGCCTCTGGAGAAAGCCTCAAGGCCGATTGTGTGGTACTCGGCCATTGGGTGGCTCATCATGTCAGTCTTGGATGCGGGAATCGTTGAGGGATTCAAATGCCTCCCCCGTCGCCGAGGCCCCGCCGAATCCCTACGATGCAATCGCCATAAACGCAAGCTCGGGATCCGGTTCTTCTAAATCAGCTTGCTTTACACCTCGCGGGATTCGAATCGGGACTAGGAGCCCGAGGCTCAAAAAACAATCACCGTTTCGGCGTCCGCGTCGCCGGGGACCAAGCACGGGATTCTTAGCGGCGACCTGGCTTTCGCACCTGTTCCCGTCGTGTTGGAGCACGCGTATATCGGGGTTATGGTGATGTGCCGGGCAGTGGTCTAATAATGGCTGTGAGCATCAAAACCGAGAGCATGGGAGAAACCCACTAGTAGCTTAGTGGGCAGAGACCGATGGCCTCTCGCAGATGGAGACACCAGGAATCGGCGTTCCTATCGTGATTAGTATTCTATGGACTATGGTAGATATACTAGCGGTGTTCACGGGGATTCGGGTGCGCGGAGGATTTATTCACCGCCGGGAGGAAACCAGACGGCGAATGAAGCACACGGCGATTTTCGAGTACCTCGTCACGGGCTTACGCGACCAGGGACTACTAACACCGACACAAATGGCGCTCGAGGCACGAAGGATTTACAATGGGTGTTCTAAGGCAATTGGGACATAAAAATATAAATGTAACATCGAAACCACGGGATTTGGGAACGAACGTCGCTGCTGTGAACGACTCCCCCCGGGTTTGATTTGCACAGACACCTATGTAACAATCACCAGCTTACAAAAAACCCCCACATTCCCGGGCTTAGCTAAGCACACCTCAGGGTCTGCTTCACCGCGGGCATTCACCGCGCATTCACCGATTTACCGTCCCTAGGTCAGATCCCGCCCTAGTTGGTATAAGCCCCGCGGTATACCCATCCGGGCTTTGAATTTCAAACCTTACACCGCGGTCTGTTACGATATTGCGAGATGAAGACCATTTAGCACACACGTCCCAATCTACATAGAGCCATCCTAGTTATGGCGTGTCAATAGGCGAAAGACTGCCATCTATTCCTAAACTATACGAATCCCGTGAATTCAACCCGTGAGTCGGGACCCATGGTCCGGGGAATCTATTTAGCGAGGTTGTCTTAAATGTAGAACTGGCTGCGTGGAGGGATCGAACAAGCAAGAAGGAGTAGACGGGCAATCGGGATATGTGTGCTCAATGATATCGGGGATTGCTCCCGCGACGATGCTGAACGATCAGACTATCCCGAACGGTATTATCTCATCCTCGCCCCCGCCAGTGATGACGGGATCAGGGCCGGGGATCATCAGCATTGGGATCACCTCCTGTCCATCTACGACTACCTAGCTGTCTTGCTCTTCTAGTCAGTCGGGGTGTATTCGCGACGAACGCCGAATGTGTAACCCTGCGATCCCCGGGCGGCTAAAGATGGGGAATGCCTGGCCTTTGGATATAGTTTTGTCTTACACGAACATCGATGGTAACCGAACAGAAATTTGCCCCGTTTACTAAAGTGGCGAGGAAATACATATTAATTCCACACAAGCTTTTATAATGATCGTCCTCACGGCAGTACGGGGAAGTGCTGAGAATATTAGATAGGTATCCGTCAGCATCACCTTACCCAATACCTCATCAATTAGCACAGTTCCAATCGCAAACACCGTGAAGGGCAAAACCACTCATATTTCCATGAGGCCCGACCGGCCAGGTAGTGCGTGTAGACAGATAATCAAATAAGTAAGCATATCCACTAATGCCTCACGTAACAAAACAAAGACAAAAACATGCGTATCCCGACCGTACAAAAAGCCGCCTCTTTTTTTTAAAGAAAAAAAAAAGCTATGCCCACCGCGCCAGGACGCCAACTCCAACTCCAACTCCGGTTTCCCTTTTTATTGTAAAAGGTGCACGGAGAGCAAATAACGTAAAATCCCGTTCAAACGCCGTAATGTTCGGGATCCCAAAGAAACCCCCGCCGGCACTACCGACGATCTCCCCCGCGGCCTGCGACGCCTAGGGGCGAGTTCGGATGGATATACGGATGATGTAATGCTGGAGCGCTAGCGGCGCCATTCGGCAGGGAGTTGATTGACGAGATCGAGAGCGGTTTTCGCCTCGGCATTTGCCTCGACGGCAGTGCGTTGTCGCGCACGGTTTTTGTCGAGGGTGGACTTTCGTCGCTGCTTACACCCGAACTCTCCTCCTGCGCTACGTGCTTGCCGCTCTTTTCCGGCGTTGCACTCCCATCCCCCGTGACTATGTTGACGGCAGTGGTGGTCTGGGCTCCAGGGTGAGAAGATACGGTGGACCGGAAGTTATCCCAGTTCTCGCCGGCCGTCTTCGTTTCGTCGGCGAGCATGAAGACGAGTGCCGCGAGCAGGGCCGCGAGGAGGACGAAAGTGACGAAGGCGGCGCCCGCCCGGTCGCCCTTGGTTATGACCCCATGCTGCCACTTGACAGGGTCGACCCGTCCGTTGTCGCTACCACCGGCCGACGGATTCCCGGCGCTGGTTCCGCCGGTGCCATTGGTGACGGGCTGTTTGGCTTCCTCGATCATGTTGGCGAGCACCACTTCCATGGCGGCCATCTGCTGCCCCACGCCCGTCGTCCCGTCCCACTCCCCGCTATTGTTGGCCCATTTCAGCCCACACATGCGCCCGTTGTCGCCCCCGGTGCACTGCTTCACGGCTGCCTGGGCCGAGTTCTGCAATAATTTCTTGATGCGGTCGAAGGTCCAGGGGGCCCACTTCGTCGTCGCGGCCATCCATCTACTCAGATATGCTTTGAACGATTGCTGGTCCACGTCGCAGAGGTTGACGGGTTCGCAAGCAACCTCGATCATGACCTTGTCATTTTCGTCGTCTCCAAAGAAGAAAATAAGCTCCGTGCTATTCAAAAGTCCGTCTACCCGTTCGTGCCACAGCGCGACGTCGTTCATTTCTCCCGCCTTGTTTGAGTACTCCACCATGGCGGCTGCCCCGAGCAGGAACGCGCCGACGTTGTAAGAGAACTCATACGGCGTGAGATCCGTACAGTTTTTCTCGACGGTGGCGCCGTCGTAGACCCTGTAAGTATCGTCGATAAAACCGACCCCGGCCATCCAATCCCAAGTCCGGACGGCCCACTCGGCATATGTGCTGTTTCCGGTGTAGAGAGCAAGCCGCGAGGCGATGTTGAAGAAACACGCTTGCGATATGGAATTCTTGTAATTGAAGCCATTATTCCACGTAAATATTTGCCAGCGCAAACCACCATTGCAGTGCTGTGTGTCCCACCGTGCTGCTTGCGTGTTAAAAACGGCCTGGGCTAATGCCAACCATTGCGGCTTATCCTTGGCGGGGTTCTGGAAGTTGTATTCGGCAGCTGTCATGGCTGCCATGCCCCAGAAACCCTGGTCATCGTTGCCCTCCGTTAATGTCTGGTTCGGGGGCATGAAATCATTATACGGTCCAACTTGGTGTAGCAGCCCCTGCTGAGTAATCTCATTATACGTTGTATCACCAGTGTAGTACCAGTAATCAACTAAAGCGCCCATCAGAGCGCCGGCCTCCCACCCTGCGAGGGACAATCAGTGTCACCATCCTGTCTTGATCTCGGATATCACTCACAGTAGTATGGCTGTGGCAGGAGTCCAGGCGTTTGGCCCGGTTGGTTCCCACTGTACATTGACATTAGATCCGCCGCTAATTGTCGTGCCACATTTTTTATTGAGTCTATGGGGCCATATCCTGTTAACTATAATTTACTCGTCTGCTACCAGTAGCATAATTACTAACCAGTTGAATGAACATCAAGTTCGTAGGCGAAGATTGGGTTGCTGGCTAAGAGGAGTGAGACTGCCACAGCTGCAGCTCTGCGCAGGAAACGTGGCATGGCTGAAAAGGAATATCAATGTAGTGCTGCCTGAACACACGACGTTCTTAGGCTGCGAAGGAAGTGAACGAATAGATTCTTGATTACAAGCTAGCATGGCAAGTTTAGTCGTTGGATGGCGGACTTTGACATGAACTGGGTTCGCTCGGAACTGACGATGTTCTAGTTGGTCGATGCACACCCGTGCTTGCGTACAGCTCCTTGAAAAACGGGAGGGACGATCCGATGTATTAAGTTACCTAGTCTGATAAACCTTTTGCTAATGGAAGGTAAGTACTACTAGCTTAGGTAGGCTATATGTAGTAAGAGTAGCGAATAGATCGTTCATCCTTTCTTCTCCAAAGTTAACGAGGTCCTGTGGCGATGTATTTAGGGCCGGGCTTGTGGAAATCAGCTACTATAGCAAGACCGCACGAGTAGCAATCTGAATGGTGAAAAGAGGGTAATATGAAATGAATAAACCTCAAAACTAAAAATTAGCGAGGCATTCGTTTTCAAAACGAAGTGGTTAGAGATTGAAGTAGCCTGCTCAATACAAGAGGTGCGTTAGGTGTGATCGAATTGTACCCCTCATTCAGAACGCCTCTCAGAGAACGTCAGCAAGTCGGGGTCGGAGTCCATGAGGTTCTCGACTCGCGCCGCATACATATCATGCGATGCTACCTTGGTAGGATTGTATAAAATTACCCAAAATTGGATGCGAGATGAGAATAATGATTGTCTAAGACTGAGGTGATGGAAATACATTCTCCAAGCACGCGAAGAATGATAAGGCCAGCGAGCATGTTTCGCCCTGCTGCTGCGGCCCTGCATTTCACCCTATCGCGAAGCTTTAGCTGATACATACTTATTATCGGTCTTGCGAAACTTTGGGGTCAAAGGGAGCATATCGGCCAACTTTGGCAACTTGATAAACATCGATAGTGTGTATAGTAGAAAGGGATGTGGCCTAGGATATCTCATTTCCATGCTTGAGAAATGCATGTCTGTTCTGTCGGTCGCTAGAGAAGCAGATGAAGCCCTGCTCTGACGATTTTCATTTCACCAATCATTAGCAATGAATATAAGATGAGGAAGCCCTAATCTCATATAAACCATTATGGTTTCCTCATCGGTATGTGTTTAGGTAAGCGATGCTATAAACATGGCCTGAGAAAGTTAGGTACCATTTCAAGGACGGTAGGCCTCACGTTAGTGTCTCACCGGATGGCGCTAATGCGACATAGCAGAACGTGATGTCGGGCATAGCCGTCTGTCCGTTTAGTTTAGTGGAAGTTTGTTTGTTTGATACGCAGCGGTAAATGACTTTGCACTCATCGACCTGGGGGATCCTCACTATGATTCGCGACGATGAAACTACTATGTAGTGGCTCCTCATTAGGCCGGGGGATGAATTGCCGGCATAGTGTGGGACGAGGGTTGATCACAGAGAGAATGTGTATCAACATCTAGAATTCCCCACCTTGAAAGGGGACCGAGGCCATCGTATGCTGGCGCAAGTCATACAGAGTATATATAGAGATGGGGGTCCCGAGGTGGGATAAAACAATTGTTGGGTGGCTTTGAGGTGACTCCAAACAGTACCGAAGTGGCCCTGCGCTTAACTTTGAGCTGTGGAGGTACAGTAGCAGGTCGTGCACGTTATTGGTTACTTATACAAATGTTACTCTGCTCCGCATCCGTGAAGAATGAGATCAAGCAAGATGCCCCGGTGGTCACTTGGGCACTTACACGTATATACTATGTATGCCACTTGAGCTTGTAGGGAATGGGATCGTGGCGAATATTTTGCTCGAGCAGCTCTTAGGCCTAAATACTCCCTTCCCTGCATTGAGTTCTTACAGGCCCGCCGTTCCGGTTCCGGTTCCTCAGTGCAATAGTTCGTGGTTCACAGCATATCGATACCTAAGCCTTCGGCTGCACGGAAGCCTGGCTCTTTGCATCCATTACGCATGCGATGCGAAAATAGGATACACTACGTACTTAAGTAGGCTATAGAAAGGGAATGCTAGGCAGCAGAATTAAGTGCTGCCAGTATCCGGTTCAGATGGGATGGCGTAGTGTAGTGTACGGAGTACTAATTTGTGTTTGGCCGTGAATTCCTAATACCAACAGTCAGATCTTAGCCATATTAGGACTAGTGACCCCAACGCGCCACATTATGTCGGATTTCACAGGTCATCATTTGTGGCTAACACTATACGGATAGGGTAGTGTACATACTATACTATAGAGGCGAGAGGCAAGGGCGAGCGCAAAGGCACAGCCTCACCAGCTGCGTAACCGCCCAGCTCCGCGCCCGGTATGCACAGGAGTCCCTTCGTGATGTTAGGCAGAGTACACTACATAGTAGATAGGCTGTCGTTGCAGGTCACATGAATGCTCGGTACCTGTCTGCACCGCAGTTTTTGTTGCCTTGCGTAGGTACCTACAGTATCTGTCTGGGCTCTTTGTAAGGCGCTACAGGTACCTTGTACCTATTTTATTGGCTCATCTCCGTCACCTGCTCAACCTAATTCTGGAATTTTAAATACAAAGTAACTACAGTGCACTACTCTGTTCACCACCTAATTGACAAACTGAGAGCCGAACAGAGGGGGAACCAAGTCGCATAGTATGTTTTTGTTTAGGCAGGTATAATAGAATCAATCCCATTTGCCATCTCAGCGCCCTTCTTGAAACGACTTGTTGCATTGGCACTGGTGCCCTTCGCGGCTCACGAGCACTGCCGAAACAACATTGAAGCTCTAGGGTGCCAAGTGTTGTCAACACTGTACGCACTGTACCTACCACACGCACTGCACACTGCTGGAACCTCGTCGGGTTGCGTGGAGCCCCCTTCGACCCCTGTCTAGCAGCCGTCTCAGAATGGCAACGCCTTCTTTAACCACAGCAACCTCTTCCACTGTAAACTTCCCATGTTCCATCCCCAACCTACCAATTTACTTCGTCACGCTACTCCTGCCTCTCTGCCTTTCTGGATCTAGCCACCATCAACCAGCATTCCGTCCATCTTCCCTTCGACTTTTCCATTTCCATCCACGCGACAACCTAGGCTTGCGATATTAATTGAATCTCTCATCTTTCGTCTGCGAAACACGTAAACATACAGCTGCCTCACACCAAGACCGACCGCATTCTCCGTCGCCACAATGTCCGGCCAAGAAGCTCCCTACGATCCCTACATCCCTCAGGGCGGCGCTCCCCAGCAACAACAGGGTGGCAATGCTAGGACTCAGGCTCTTCAAGCTGTAAGTTGTTTCCATTGATGGAGCGCGTCGTGATATTTGATGAGTCTCTTCCTGGGCTGCCTGGTTTCCGATCATCCGATGAGCGACTGGACCCCGGCCGACGACACCCAAAGCACATAGGGGGTAATAAAAAAAACGACATCGGCATTTAAGCCATACCTACAACTTGTATTGTACCGAGTCTACATTTAATATGTTCGATAACGCGACGTATGAGATCAACCGATAAAAGAAGCTTGCAAGATCTCCCAAGCTTGGATTCCAGCTCATTTCGGGCCCATACTCACACCATTCGACATTCATTGGGTATTATAATGCAACAGCACCTATATAGGGGTCTTTGTGGAATATGCGATGATGGATATTTCCGACCTACTATACCAAACAACCATGCAGGCCAGGGATAAGAGGGTTTATTAAGAGACGCAATCGGATAGAAACTAACTTGATTCTACAGCAAATCGATGATACCGTTGGTGTTATGCGAGAGAACATCAACAAGGTGTCTCAGCGTGGCGAACGTCTCGATGCCCTTCAAGATAAGACAGACAACCTTGCCGTATCTGCCCAAGGCTTCCGTCGAGGCGCCAACCGGGTGCGCAAGCAGATGTGGTGGAAGGACATGAAGATGAGAATGTGCATAATCATAGGCATTGTCATCCTCCTCGTCATTATCATCGTTCCGTCCGGTAAGCTATTAGCCTCTGATATTCTCTATGGGAGCCGGACTTCTAACACGACGCGCAAATAGTCATCTTCGGCGGCAAGTCTTAAAGAATAAAACGTGGAGTCGCCGTACGACTTGGGTATAATGCCCAGAGAAGCTGGGTTTGCTGGATTGTTTTGATTGCTATGATGATGAATTGAATCTGATAGGCTACGACTGGCCAATCGGCCACAGAGTACAACACAGAGGAGTTTTGTCTTTGGGTTCAACCGGTTCTTTAGCCTTCATGGAGCGGGAGGTTTCTACTACCAAGGCCCGTGTGCCAACGGGAAGGCTAGAGAGAATGAACTTGTATGTACTACGGTGTGGTGTTTGCCTTAACCATTAATTGAGATACCGCACGACTTTTTGATGACTGTTTGTCGTCCCTATTACATTGCGTAAAGCAACATATATGATTATTTATTTATGGCTCCCAAGTTCTACTTATTCCATACCTGTTATTGTGAGTGTCTATAGGAATGGAGGGAATGATGCTCATAGCAAAGTGAGGCAAATAGTGTCTATCACAAGCTCGGAACAGATTGCATGCGAATGCAGCCTCATAAGCTGTGACGCCTGTGGATGGATACGACTCCATACTACATGTTACCTAGACCGCATAAAGTATCTACATACGAGGCCCAGGCACATGAAGTAGTAGTGTAGTAGTAACACTTAAGGCGCATACAACACGCGGCGTATTTACTAACTTTAGCCCAGCGTGATGAGAAACCTTCTACCTGATTTACTAGTACGGAGTAGAGGGTTAAAATGGGTCATCTCGTCTTGATTTTCATCATTAGCGCCAGCTGCTGCGCCGACAGCCAAGACGACCAAAGTGGAAGACGGTTGCGGGTTACTTATCCAGTATGACGACAAAACATGCGATTATACCCATGTTCGCGTTGTTGAGGATTTTTGGGCAGCTTTCAGACCGCAACTTGTTAGTATTCTTATTGCCCCCCGCGTTTAAATGACTGGTCAGGCTATTATACTAGGACTCGGGATTGTCTGGTATTGATGCGAACCACTTGGCTTAGTGAGACTTGGTGAGATTATATCGTGGCCAGGTGTACGATAGATAGGTGGATGCCCTCTCCCGTTTCCTAGCAGCTAGCTCGGTATCCCCTCCTCAGTCTTCCTGTCTCCCTACGCTACTACATAAATTATCATGAGATGGTCTCCAGTGAGTTGGAGAACTCGTACCCAGTCTGGAAAGGCGCGTGGATCTTGGCAGGTCTCAGTCGCATTTACTATTGCATAAACGCGGCGCTATGACTCCAGCAGCAAGGATCTGGAGCCGCTATATTCCGTAGACCGTGTGCGTATATTTCGGTTGTGCACTGTATAGCACCAGTATTACACTCTGTCAACACAGTGCATATCCTCTTCAGCGACGGTGAAGCTACCCCTCCCTGAATTGAACTAGCTCGGCTGTCAACCCGCCAGCTGTGTACCACTTCTGCAGCGATTTTCGGCGCAATTTTTCGACTTGTTCAGCACCTGGAAATGCATCTTCATTCTTAAGACGCCCTTCCTGCTGCCACCTCGCACCAATTGGCTCCCCTCCCGTGACTCCTACGATGTGAGCAGAGGTCAACGCGGTCCCTATTAATTATCGCAGGTAATCTATAATTACCTTCCCCATTGGTGTTGCATTCCGCTCATTAACCCTTGGAGTACATAGCAGGTCGCTAACAACCCCCCTCCTCCTCCATTCGAAGCCTCACCACACCGATAACTGACGAGCCCACCTCCTGACTCCTGGGCCCGACCGAATCCGGATTGCTCCAAGTTGGCCGTCTCCCTCTCTCCGCAGCTTCTTGGTGCGACCGTGGATAGATAGACTAGAACACGCTGGTTCAGCTCTGAGTCGCTTCTTCTCTGGTTCTGTCCAGCCGTCACTTGTTCTCCCTTGAGTCGTTATTTACGCCTTTTCGAGATGCTCTGTGCGCGCGCTGCCCGAGTGGCTTTCCGAGCTGGAGCTCGTCGCGTTGCCCCTCGGTCCGCTCGTCTCAGCCGCCCAGTAGGAGTCGCTGCTCATCGGGCTGCCTACTCGACTCGATCGAATGCCAGTGACTCGGCCACCCGCGCCGCCGTGATTCAGGTATTGAACAACGTCGGCTCCAAGCGAGAGGTTCAACAATATCTCTCTCATTTCTCGTCCGTCTCGTCACAGCAGTTCGCCGTCATCAAGGTTGGAGGTGCCATCCTGACCGAATATCTGGATGAGCTGTGCTCGTCGCTTTCATTCTTATACCACGTCGGCCTGTTCCCCATCATTGTCCACGGTGCTGGCCCTCAGCTTAACAAGTTGCTTGAAGACGCTGGCGTCGAGCCTGAGTTTGAGGAAGGTATCCGTGTCACAGATGGCAAGACCCTGGGTATTGCGAGACGACTGTTCCTCGCTGAGAATCTGAAGCTCGTACAGCGTTTGGAACAGATGGGTGTCCGCGCCCGACCCATCACATCAAGTGTCTTCACCGCAGATTATCTGAATAAGGACAAGTGGAAGCTCGTTGGCAAAATCACCGACGTCAATGAGGAGCCGATTCAGACTGCCATTCAAAATGGCTACCTGCCAATCCTCACTTCTATGGCTGAGACCACCGAGGGTCAGGTTCTCAACGTGAACGCCGACGTAGCAGCGGGCGAGCTTGCTCGTAAGCTCGAGCCACTCAAGGTTGTCTACCTTAGTGAGAAGGGTGGTCTCTTCGACGGCGACGCGCAGAAGATATCCGCCATCAACCTAGATGAAGAGTTTGAGCACATCATGTCACAGCCTTGGTGCAGGTATGGAACTCGCCTTAAGATTAAGGAGATTAAAGAGTTATTAGACAACCTGCCCCGATCCTCTAGCGTCGCTATTATACATCCTGCCGACTTGCAGAAGGAGTTGTTCACGGATTCTGGGGCGGGTACCCTCATTCGCAGAGGGGACAAGCTCATCACGGCCTCTAGTATCTCCGATTTTGCGGATGTTGACAAGTTAAAGGAAGTGCTTATTCGGGATCGCGAAGTACGAGATGCTAGGGCCACAGTCGATCGATACTTAGAGTTTTTGAAAGAGCGCAAATTCAAGGCTTTCTTTGATGAGCCGATGAAAGCTCTTGCGGTTGTTCTTGAGTCATCCGCAGATGAACCCTACGCTACTCTCGCTACTCTAACGATCACTAAGTCTGGCTGGCTGACTAACGTTGCTGATAACCTTTTTGCCGCCATCCAGAAAGAATACCCGAGCCTGGTCTGGACCGTCAAGGCCGACGATGAAAACCTTACCTGGTTTTTCGACAAAGCCGATGGCAGTCTTGTCAGGGGCAACGATGTCATGTTTTGGTATGGCATTGAGCCAGGTGAGCAACTCAACAAGCTCATGAAAGAGTTCACCTTGCATGGTAGGGCCATGCTTGGTGATTCCAACCTTGAGTCGCGGCTCCATAAAGCAGCCCAGATTGCTTCAGACAATCTGAAGGCACACTTTGCCTCGGGCTCGGCGGCCAACCAGGTCCGAGGTTTCTCGAGCCTCGCCCGACGTCCTTTGATGGGAGCTATCCCCACCAGAGCCTTCGCTAGTTAGTAATACAATATGTACGTGAGCCTGCTTCGCAATTGTTTCCCAACTTTCTCCATTCGAGGCTTGTTCCCCATGCGAATCTGATCTCCATCTATGACTCGTTCTCTCGCAATCACGCCCCCACTAACCTTGTAAACAGAAAACTTGAACTTGGTTCGCAGCTACGCCGAGCTTTAGGGCATAGGCTGAGATTTCTTGGATATTTTGATTTTATTTTATACAGTTCAATGGGAGAGGAGTTTCAGGTAGTTTTACGGACAAAAGACTTGATATGGCGACTAGTTAGTCTTCTCTCGCGTTAGTGTCTAGTTGAACTGTCGACGAATCAGTGTATATACCTACAAAAGCCAAATGTGGCCTGTTAGAGCGCATGGTATTCAAAACACATCACACCATCAATTACTGCCTATGACTAGATCCTGTGACATTGGAAAACTCGGTGTCTTACCGCGCGTATCCGGCCGATTCGACTTGGGTCAGCTTGATAGGTTATTGCTACAATAGTACAAAAACTACTCCCCCCTGATACACGGAAATTCTAGACCGTGTGGGTGGTGGACCTGGAGCGTGATCTACGTATACACGACATTACATGTGCAGGATATGCAGGTCCGCGGTATTTGATCCGATAACGGATGGCGGGGCAGCACAAGGGACCCGGAGCAGGCTCGACAGCGGGGCAATTGGTCGAGAGAAAGCTCTCCGAGAAAAGTCCCGACGCCATGCGCCGTTTGACACATTGACTCAACATATTAGATTTGATTTAAATATCCTGGCCCAGGTCCTCCAAAGCTCGAATCTTTCCATAGGACCACCATCTCAACCAATTAGGTGCTTAGAGATCATGACGGCTCAATTCCCTACCAAGAAGTGCGGTAAGGTCTTTTTTTTTTCTTTTCTCCCGGTCGCCGTAATCCGCCACCTTCACTACCCTCACTAACACTGTCCTTGTTCTTTATTTAGGCGTGCTTGGCGCCACGGGCTCGGTTGGACAGCGCTTCATACTGCTGCTGTCGCAACACCCTCACTTCGTCCTCCAGGCCGTCGGCGCCTCCTCGCGGTCCGCGGGCAAGAAATACAGGGATGCCGTGAAGTGGAAGCAGGCCTCGCCCATGGGGGCCGTGGGCGAGCTCGTCGTGCGCGAGTGCAAGGCCGGCGAGTTCGCCGACTGTGACGTCGTCTTCAGCGGGCTGGACTCGGACGTCGCCGGCGAGATAGGTAAGCCTCTCACCCCCTTGCTCGCCGTCCCGTCAGCGTGAGATTAATCGGGGGCGTCGTGGTGGCGCGGGCAGAAATGGAGTTCCTCAAGGCGAACCTCGCCGTCTTCTCCAACGCGAAGAACTACCGCCGCGACCCGCTCGTGCCGCTCGTCGTGCCGACCGTCAACCTGCCGCACCTTGACCTCATCCCGCACCAGCGGAGGCACCACGGGCTCGAAAAGGGGTTCCTGGTGTGCAACTCGAACTGCGCGGTCATCGGGCTCGTGATACCGTTCGCGGCGCTGCAGGCGCGCTTCGGGCCCGTCGACACGGTCAGCGTGGTCACGATGCAGGCCGTCTCGGGCGCCGGGTACCCGGGCGTCAGCAGCATGGACATCATGGACAACGTGGTGCCGTTCATCAGCGGCGAGGAGGACAAGCTCGAGACCGAGGCGCGCAAGATCCTCGGCGCCATCAACCCCGAGGCCACCGCCTTTGTCGAGCAGGACGCCCTCCGCGTCTCGGCCGCCTGCAACAGGGTCCCCGTCCTCGACGGCCACACCGCCTGCGTCTCGCTGCGCTTCAAGAACCGCCCCGCCCCGGCTGTGGAAGACGTCAAGGCTGCGATGAGGGACTATGTAAGCGAGGCGCAGACCCTCGGGTGCCCGAGCGCGCCGCAGCCCAGCATCATGGTCTTCGATGAGCCGGATCGCCCGCAGCCGCGCCTTGACCGCGACCTCGGGCGTGGGTACACGGTGAGCGTTGGGCGCGTGCGCGAGGACGAGAGCGGCATCTTCGATATCAAATTCGTTGCTCTAAGCCATAACAGTGAGTGTTTTTTTTTTTTTTTTCCCTCTCTTCCTATCACAACAGCCCCAATCCATGGATATAGGCGTTAGTTACTGATGGATTTCTAAAGCTGTTATCGGGGCTGCCGGCTCCTCGATACTCAACGCCGAAGCTGCTGTGCTGAAAGGCTTTATTTAGAGTTTTGCATGGGTGCGTGCGCAAAGGAAATGTCAAGGGCTGCGTGTATATAAGTCTAGAACTGGAGTTTTCGGGCATTTGAAAAATAAAAAGGAGAATATGTGTTTTTTTTTCTTTTTTAAAACCTCGCATCTGAGACTTGGCGGGCTGGGCTGGGCTGGGCTGGGCCTGGCGTGGCGATTACCCTTACCTACCTAACCTGCGAAATCTAGACAAAAATTATTAATTTGCATTGTTTGTTTGTTTTTGGGGTAAAATCGTGTATGGTTCTTTCATGTAGGGGGGAAATAGACTGGGGTTAATGTAGCATGATGCAAGTTTGAACCTGTCTGTTAGAGCTACTTGTATGGGGTGGGATATGAGACTTGTTGATACAGGGGTTAGGGGTTGTTGAGCATCCTCTCGGCTATGCTGCCGCTATTGTTATACACCAAAACTTCTTCTGTTTCTAAGGGTCGTGATCGTTGCATCGTGGCACTGGTCATGTGCATATCGGTATATTAGACTTTCTTTACGAACTTGAGGTATGGCTTGGGGAGCGTCATGTGTAGGAATTATTGGTGGTATCCGTTAAAACAAACTTTTCACATGGATGGCCGTCTGGATCTACTGATTCCTAACATATTCCCTTCACTAGCTCGCAAACTGGGCGGGTTATACATCAGCATAAGCCTACTCTTGCTCAGATGGGTAGATAGATATATTACTCTCTTGCTTAGCTGGATATAGTTTCCTCTTTGGCGGCATGCGTATATTCTGAAGACGTCAGCGTTTTTGGGTGGCTTTCAGTTTAGGCTAGTTTTAGAGTGAGATAGTGGCAATCGTTTTTTACCGGCTTCGAAGCTGTTGCTGGATAGCCTTGAAAGCTGGCCCAGAACTGCTTTGATGATTGGTACTGGGACGATTAATAGTTTGCGCACGCCTCCTTCTCATGGGGCGCGTCACTCGATGGATCGTGCATATAGGAATAGCCTGAACACTAAACCTCCACATGATTTCCAGAAAATGCCTTGTGAGGGAGCAATGGATCAAGGCATAAAGGAGTCAGGGAAGCGATAGAAATAAATCAATTCAACGAGTGTTGTTGTGTTCCTCCCCGTGTCGCGTTTCTCTCTTCTGATCTGTACGTATATAGTTCTCTCCTTGTTCTGGCCAATCTTACCCTCCCGTTCAATAGGCTTCACTTCAGTACTTAACGCAGCTAAAGCAATCATGAAAAAAAAAAAGGAAAAGAAAAAAACAAGACGCTATAGGTACGGGAGACAGGTGGGACAGGTCGGCTATTTGAGTTAGCTGTGCTTACGAATATCATAATGTAGAAGGAAAGTTGGGTGTTGTTTAAATCCCTTAACCCCGTGTAACTATCCATCCCCGCCGTTACACACAAGGAAGTGAATTCTATTTATAGTAGTGATCTTTGTCAAGTTAGTCTATATAGCGGGCTAAAGCCATGGTCCTCATAAAGTGCCGTGACATCTAAACTTTCGAAAGAAAATTTAAATTCGCATTACCCCTTCCTAGCAGTCTTAGAAAATCTGTAATTGCGCCGAGTTCGCGGTTTATCTTGATGGATAACGTATGTCGAGCTAAGTGAATGCCAAACCATAGTATCATATTGAGGGCCGTGATAGATACATGGTGCCACAACTCCATGACATTAAACAAAGGAATTCTTGTATATAGTAAATAGATAGTTGCGAGGTTTCTAGCAACTTCGTGCATCAACAAGTGTCATATCATACCCCTATACTAGCAGTCCTGACACATGGAATGTATAGGGAACGGTTATGTCAGGACTATATCTTGCTCGGCGGCTTTTAAAAACCAGTCAGATGCTTCGTAATTACTAAACGCCTCAAACTCTAGTTCGATATACCCAACGCGCTCAAACGCTTTTGATGCTTTGAGGGCGATATACGATCGTTCTCTCTCTTTGGGTACTGATAAAACTGTTGAAGCAATTGTTAGACAAACTTTTCTTTTCCCTTGTTAATTTATTTCCTTCATACCCGTGCAATTTAGAGTTGGGGGAGACAGGGCTTTCTCTTAATACATAACTGTTGAAATGAGTTGTCGGCACGGGAATACCTCCGTAATGAAGGGCCGGATGCCTTCCCCTTTCAAAATGTTGATAACTCCGCGAAAGGCATTCAATGTGTCGGATTGGTAGGTTAGTCTTCGGGTGTTATATGGTTTAAGATATGTTTAGATCTGCATTGTACCGTCCCATAGACCATTATACATAGTATATGGACCATTAGGCCTCTAAAATTCATGCCAGATCCAGGATTTTCATACATGCATAGGTATTACACTCGAAATAGACCTGAATATTTGTAAACGAAGGCCGACGTTTTGCACACAAATGTTTAAGTAGTATAGGTGACTACTTCTGGTGGGTGTAGCCAAGAAGGGATTGGAATTGTGGATTTTATAAAATACGTGAGAGGGAGGCCAAGGCGGCCAAGACCACACTACACCTAATAGGGTCACCTGCACACCTCGCACCTAGATGGGAGACTATAGGGATGATTGGATATGAAGCCATCACGGAGTCTCAGTTCAGACTAAGATTCATTCGCAATGCGGCGTATAGACCGAACAGGTCCTTAGGTGAATGGAATCATAGTTGGGCTCAATGGGCATAAATAGTCCTCATGATTCCCAGGCTCTCAGACTGACGTCTGGAAATCCAGGGACCCTGAGAATTATAGAAAATTACTAATTGAATATGACCTTAGTCCCAAGCTGCTAATCATACCCTTTGCTAGAGGCGGATTGAGCAGCCTTAAGAGAACAGACTCCTGTTCTATAGCCAGAGCTTCAACTTCTTTGGCAAAATAATACGTCAAGTGTTCAGGTCTCACCATCTTCTATTGAAAATATTAAATAATTACGTGAAGAGAAGTGGGAGAGTCAACCTGCCTCTCTGGGGGGGGGGGGGGGGTTCGTCCGGGTACGCGGACCAACTTACTACAAACATGAACGATGCACTCTACTCACAGCAGTTGATTAGAAATGCCTATCACCCGTTTTAATAATCCGCCCCGCCCATCGCCCCATACATACTAGGACGCTCCAAGACATCCCGGACAAATATGACGGCTGTGGAGAAAGAAGGATCTGGGGTTAAGATCGCACAATCTTATACCCGGGAACTGTTGATGACAAAAGACTCTTCGAACTGCGTGGAGCCGTTAGATACCTTCGTAGCATTAAACACGCGGTAGGCATTATCAATCAACATTAGGCTAGGGTTCACAATTAAAACTAGGCAGTATGAGGTGAAGAGTGGGGAAATGGTTGACAATTACTATGCAGCAGAACAGACGCGACGTGAGAATAAGCTCCCGAGATAGTTATAGTAGCAGGTCATTATTAATTGTTAATCCAAACTTCAGAAAATATAAAATTGTCTATGTAGACCTACGTATGCTTTGAACACAAACTCTCAACCTCTACTGCAATCTACTTCCTCACGATACTATAAACTAATACTTCAAAAATCCTCGAAGCAATATGTATTTCACTAAATCCCTTCTCTTGGCAGCCGCTCTTGCGGGCACATCGCTGTCTCAAAAATCAGATACTCCAGCCTGCTCTTCCGCATTAAGCGTCTTCATGGACTTGTTCACAGAGGTTCCCGCAACACCTACTGAGATTCTCTCCTTCATCGCCGCGAATACTCAAATCCCTGAGTTTGTCGTCGGTGATGCCGAAAGCCACCAGTCGCAGCTCTGCGCAGTCGCGGCGGCGTTGCCATCTTCACTTCTACCGGAGCTTCAGACCTTGGGGTCTGAGCTAATGGACTTTGCGCACAGGCGCAGCAGCGAGCTCGTGGCCTACATCACGGCCTGCGCCCCAGATGAGCTCGTCGCGAGCTCGACCAGCTATTTCAACCACGTCCTGACCTATACGGGCAACATCTGCACGGAATCGGCCACCGCTACCCCTGGCGGAGCGTCAAATGGCACCTACCCGACGCCCACGCCCACAGGTACGGGAATTATTAGCACCCCTACCAGTTTCTCTACTGGTTTGATCCCCACCGCCGCTGCCGCTAGGCCCACAGGTGCTTTGTTGCGCGCTGCTGCTGCCGGTGGTGTCATTGGCGCTGCAGCTATGCTTTAAGCGACGAGCGTCATTTTTGGTGGACAACGGAATCAGTTTTATTTGAGTTGCTGATGGCTGTGTGCTGGGGAAGTCTAATTCGAACAAAGTACCATATCAAGAGATGTTAAGCCCGTGCAACTTTACGTATGCTGGATAAATCATAAGGCGCTACACTAGAGGAATATGACAAGAGCTGGAATCAGGGCTTGGAATTGGTGGCTGATCTTGACCCTATATGGAGATGGATCGGCGTCTCTAACCTCCGACCCCTGCCAATATGCCTCAATTAAGCGAGGGCTGAATAACCTCAGCTTCAATATGCATTAGACTGCGCAGGTGTACAACCGAGTCGGGTGTCCGCAATATGTACGAGATGTTCAGCGCGTCCAACGCGTGTAACAGAGGCCTCGTGGCTTGACCATTATTTATAACTCTAAATATATTACACCTTTATGTATTTTAGTTTTTTTGTGGTTAGACTGCCGTTGTATTTTTGTTGTTTCCTTCTGTGAGTAATACACTTGTTGTGTGTTGATAATGGCGCTAGTTCATGATACTTTGTTATTATACAATAACCTGGTTTATGTCATTACCTAAAGTAGGTAGCCGAAACCGATCTCGAGATGTTTTACTTTTCTAGAGAGTTCATAATTACGTCTTAGTAGATAACTGCAGCAAGTTATATCGACTTAAGAGCTAAAGAGGAAATAAAAGAACTTCTAGACAATCTGATGCGTCCCTAACATTAGAAAATCTTACTGTTTGATTAATACATCGTACTCGTATGTCATTAGGCGTTTCATTAGTGCTTGGCTATTTAAAGTTACACAAGGGGTTTAAATTATAACAAGGCCTGTTATAAACTAGTAGGTATAAGACTACGTGGTTAAAATGTGAATAAATAATTTTAACTAGGTTTTATAAGGTAAAACTTTTATTAAGGTTTTGCTTTAAGCACTTAAAACTCCTTATGTTTTTCCTTAACAACTTAATGGCTAAGCTTTTTTTTTAAGTATAACATTATATTACCCTTTTATCTTATTTTATAACCTTAGAGGTAAATAAAACGCTATGATTTAATTTCATTTAAAAGCTAAGCTTATTTATAAGAATTTAGTTATTAAATGCGTAAGTATTTATATGCTATATAAGCTGTTTTATATAGCCTAGCTTATATAAATGTAAACGCTAAGGATTTCTCTATCTAACTATATATCTAATACATGAATTGGTTTAAAATTTGCTTTGTTACTGGTAGGTTAAAAGGGGTGTTTTGTATGTAGGTTGCTGTCCGACTAGGTGGAGTATGGTAGGTAACTAAGGGGGTGAATTCCTAGGTGAGCAATAGGTATTTCGCCAAGTAGCATGATTTCAGATATCTCTTAACCTCAAAATCCTGTTGTCGCCCTCGTCCTCAATGGATACCCTTGTAATATCTCTATCATCTTCTAGGAAACTATGGCCTTCTGGAGTCCACACGTCCATAGCCATGGCCCAAGGGTTATGAAGATCCAGGAGCCTCCATTTCATGGCGAACAGCACAACTATAATATGCGTTAGCACGACGTGCGCAGCGACTAGTGAGACTACAGCAATAAAGCCACTATAGCCACTCGGAATTTGCTTTTGAATAGCTAGACGCATAACGGCTTCCCTGCTCTAGTAAAAAAGGGAAGCGCTTCGTAATAGATACTTCGGATCACAGCCATGAAGAAAGCCTGCATGGCAATAGCTGGGTTTTCCGTTTCCTCCAAAGTCTTGGAGAGGATGCTGTTAAAGATTGGATGGACTTTAAACATCGGGAGAATGTCGGGCCCATCCACGTATAAGTGTAGTAGAATTATTGAGTCATTAGATTCATCACTGGGTCCGGCGAGGGCTAGGCTAGTTCTTGTTCGACGAAATTCCAGAATCCCATGCTGGCCGATTCCCAGACGAAAGTCCGTGTTGGTTGATTTGAATACGTATTAGATGCTTCTAAATTCACCAAGCTTACTTGTTTGTCAACGAGTCTAATATCAGATGGAATAATTCCCCGGTCTCCTTTGTCAAAGGTGTTAATAGACGAATTGGTCGAGAGCGAGGTCACTTCACTCGTCATTTCGGCCCTCTAACGAAGCCTTTCAGAAGAAAAGTGAGAACTGACGGGGCTCCTGATCGTGAATTCGTACAAACTAAAAGTAGGAAGGAAATCAAGACTAATAAGCCCGATATCATAGTTTGTGAAGAAAGAAAGATTGGATGATAAGGTGATAAATAGTGAATAAAAAAGACCATACTGCTATTGCTTTTAAAGCTAAGAAGATACTGCCTACCTAATCTCTATAAATGGAAAGGACTCACAGTGGCAGCAATTTTCACAGTAGCATTAGTGTAATAGCCCATAGGTACAGGAGGCGTGGGTAGTCAAGTTCCCGACATGATTACGTTCTACTACTAGTAATACTGCGGTGTGAAGCTGCACTCCTGTTCGGTCGCAATGGTATCCTAGGACGACACTAACACGTTCTTTATAAGGCAATATAGTACGTCATTATCTACAGGGTTACTCGGCGGCCCGGTCAAAATGCTCTAGATTGGGGTAAATACATTTAAGAATAACGCCTAGCCTATATGCGTCAACTTGTAGAACTTGGAGGGATAGTGTTTCCGTATCGAATAGGGCTGATAGAGGGCGGATATTACACTAAGTCAATCTCACAAACGAAAAGGTCGGCGGCGCCATTATATCACATTGAATTACGATGCGTCCGAGTTTGGGTGCTCGGCAACTTGTGGCTGTGCGTATGCACATGATAAGATGCGAGCTCTATGGAGGCAATTAGTGCCACTCCCGACAAAATTTTGTGACTACTAGGGTCAGAGAGTCATTCAGAAGGCTGATGTTGATCGAGAGACAGCTTTCTAATGATTGTCTCATGCAGGTTGTCGATGTCCTCCAGAAAATCGATGCCATATTTCTCGCAAACTAACTGAACATTGCCCCGTTTTGCATAACCTTGAGGAGCAATAGCGACAACCTTGCCCGGAATCCGCGCAGAGAGTCCGAACTCCAACAGGCTGATCGGAGCGAGAGTGGCCGGGTGGAAATAGACGATGACAAGGTCGGCCTTTTCTTGTTTCTTGAGTTCCCACTCCACCTGCTCGCGATACGGTTTGAAGTCGACGTCTTCGCGCCATGTACTGTCCCAATCCGGGCGATTTGGGTTAAAGATGGTGATAGGATGGTCTCTCAGTGCGTCCGAGAGTTGCTGGCGCCAATCGACGTTGCCGACAGATGTGGTCGTACCAGCGAGGAACACAGACTTGGCACCGTTGGGGGCCTCCTCCGAGGGCGCGTTAATAACTTGGATTTTCCCCGTGGAAATCATCATTGCGTTTTGAAAGAAGCGATGGAAGAGTGGGCTCTGTGACGCGACCCAGCAGGCTCATAAGAGGGCTTGGAATGTGTATTCAAATTGCAATAATTCTACTAGGGTCCAGAGATTCCTATGACCATTCGGAATCCTCCCGGAAATGGCCCAAGGAATTCCTGGTCTATATATACACAAGGGAGTCGGCAGTCGGCGGCGATAGTTGCCGACCTGCCATGCCTATTCCAGACACCCTTACATACACCTATCCAGCTGTGTCTCGGATCGATGTAAGGGATATCAGATCGAGGTGAGGCTGAATTCCATCATATGATCCCAGCGATCATGGTGTTTATCCTGTTGGATTTAGTACAGTTGATCTGTTATTATATTATGACTACCTCTTATTTACAGAAAGTACTAACAAGCTCGGTTTTAATAAGTATATAGTGTTAATATTATTAACTAAACTTTTTTATACCTTATTATATATTTATATAATGTTTTTTTATTTTTACTTAACATATCTCCTACTTGACCAGGCCACCTACTTGAACAATGTTGAAATAAAGGAGGTTAATATGCTCCACACCCATTTTGTGGGGTCGGATATTCGGAAACGCTTTTCTACTAATTAAAGACGAATTTAAACCTAAGATGGTAATTGCTCCACTCTTCTTATCGATTGCTTAACACCTTATAAGAAATCCACTAAAACCCACCAAAACTAACCTAATTTCTATTTGCCACAGAACAGGGTTTAGCGCCACACCATCTGTTAACCAAAAAGAACGGTCATTTTTTCAAACCACTACTAACTCACACATCACCCGCTATAATTATAGTATTATAGTGCACTTACCACTACAATTATAGTGCACTTACCGCTATAATTTTAATTTAGACATATTTTTAGGAGGGTAAATGTTTGAGGGCTATTATCTAGTTATAAAAGGTGATCTTAGCAATACGTAGTAGTACCTCTATTTTAGTAGAGTTCTCTGCTAATTTGATGTATCTACAGGTGTTTAGTATATTAAGCCACACCTTTATTTAGATCTGACCAGCCGACCGACTGTTAGATTAGAAAGTGTCCAAGAAATGTCCAGCGGTGCCCATTTTACCCTACAAATATGGTTAGTTTATGGGGCTGTGGAGACATATTGTGGACTTCTACTAATCTAGGTTTAGGGTCGTCTTTAATTAGTGGAACAGCGTTTCCGAATATCCGACCCCCTATTTTGTCTATAAGTATATCATATTCCCTTATGCCGTAGGCTCTTCTAGATTTCTATTAGTTATTCTAAAATACTATTTTATTTGCTATATATATTATATATAATCTACTACCTTTAATAGGTTATAAGCTTAAAAGCTTACCTATATTATTTTTAACTAAAATGCTACTAATAAAACTATACTATTATTATTATAATAATTATATTTTAATTACTTATATATTTTTATAAAAAATTATTATTTTAATTTTGTTTATAATATTATTACTAGTAGTTATAATATATTAGTAATTTTGTTTATAATACTATTACCTTTATTTATATTATTAAAAAGCTTAATCTAAAATTTTACCGATTTATTTTATAAAAAAATAGCAAGTTACCTATTTAATAGCTTACTTTTAAAATTAAAATTTTTTTAATAGTTTTTATTTTAAAGCTAAATATTAAATATTTTAGCTATTATAATATTTAAAAGCTAGCTATTAAATTATTAGTTTTAACTATAAATATTAATTTAAAATAAAAAAAGTTTTTTATTAGCTATTATAATTTTTAAGTAACTAAAGCTTTTAATTTTTTATTTTTTTTTTATTTTATTATTTTTTAATAAATATATAAAATTATAATTATATTTTTAAATATAAAACAATATTTTTTTAAAGCAAAGCTTTTTTAATATTTTACTTTTATTAGATTTTTTAATAAAAATAAATTTTTTTATTTAGCTGCTAAATTAAACATTTTTATGCTAAAGTTATTTTAAAATAATATTAAAAATAACTATTTTTTTATAAATATTAATAATAGATGCTTCCTAGGGTGTGTGTGTAATGTAATGTATTGACTAGATGATGTAGGAGAAAAGGAAAGGCCAAGACTCTAGGTCTTGGAAAAAATCTAATTATAGACATGGTGTGCCAGCTGCCTAACAGCCGTCAGGCTGTCACAATGGCCTAATAGCTCAATAGTTAGTGGCACACAAACAACACACGTTCTAGCGCGTAACACGCAATACACCCCCTATAGGGTCGTATCAATTAAGCTATTATATAATTTTTTACCTAGTTTATAGCTTATATATTTTTTTTTTTTTTTTTTTTTAAATAATTTAATGTGATAAAGCGACCCACTTTTATAAAGTGAGTGGCTAATCAGGGGAACGCCTTTAAGTGTATAATATAGGCGTACCTATAATATACTAAAGACCTTATGTTATAATATTATATAATATTTTTTAAAATATAGTTACTAAAGCGTATATAACTTATATATTAAAAGCATATATAAAAAAAAAACCTTTTTAATAAATAAATAAAATAAAAAGTAACTTTTTAATATATGCTTTTAAAAAAATATATAAAATGTTTTTTAAAGCATTAGTATTATTTTATTTTATAAATTAATTTTTATTAAAGTTATAAACTTAGTTTATTTTTAAAACTAATGCTTTAAAAAATAAAAAAATACTTTTTATATTTTAGCTATTAGCTATATATTTATTTATTTATTACTTTTTATTATTATTTATTTATTACTTTTTATTATTATTTATTATAATATTATATTATAATATTTTTTAGCTATATTTTTAAATATATTATAAGTTATTTTATTATTATTAAAGCTTTTAAAAAACCTATTTTAAAAACTTATTAAAATTAAAAAATATAGTTTTTTAATTATAAATTTAAAGCTAAAAAATTAAGTATATAAAAAATAATAAAGCTAAGTTTAACTTATAATTTTAACTTAATTTATATTTTAAAATTCCTTTTAAAAAAACATATTGTTTAAATAATTATAAATAAAAAAAAAAAATATAAAAAAATATTAACTAATTAATAACTTAGAAATAATATTATAAATAAAACTTTAAAACTAGTTTTAAATAATATTTACTTTTTATAAGCAGATATTATTAAATTTTATAATAAGTTTATTAAAAAATATTTTAATAAATAAAATAACTAAAATATTATTTATATTAATTATAAAATACTTTATATATAAGTTAATAAAATAATTAATAAATAATAATTAAAAATAGCTATAATTTTATTAATTAAAAATAATTATATTTATATTTATAATTTAGTTAATATTTTAAAAAATAAACTAGTTTTAATTTAAATAAATATTATAATATTAATTTTATAAAATTATTAAAAAGTATTTATTAAAGCTTATTATAAAAGTATTAATTTTATTAAATAATTTAAAAACTAAAAAATAATATATTAATAAATTAAAATATATAAATTATTTAAAATAATAAATAGCTTTATTATTAAATAATTTTTTAAAATAATAAAATATAAAATTTTATTTATTTAAGTTAAAATATAGTTAAATAAGCTAATTAAAAATAACTTGCTAAAATATTTATAAAATATTTTTAATTAGCTTAGCTAAATTTTTAATAATATTTTTTATAATTATATTATAAAAACTAAAAAAATAATAAAAATTTATTTTATTATTAATAAAAAACTTTTAAATAGCTAAAAATTAAATAGCATTTTTAATTAAAGTTTAAAAATATTAAAATATAAATATAAATATAACTATTTATATTATTATATTTTTAATTAAATTTATAATTAAATATTTAAAGCTTATATTATTTTTTAATATATTATTATAAAAAAAACTAAATTTTATTTTAAAAAACTATTAACTAAAAAATAAATAAAAAATATTAAAAAATAGTAAAAAATATTAAAAAATAACTAAAAAAAACACTTAAACTATTTAAATTAAAAAATAATATATATAATTATTAATTTAATAATTTTAAATATAATTAATAATAACTTTAAAATATTTATAATATTTAAATAAATATTTTATATATTATTAAATAATATTTTAATTAATAATTATAAAATATTTTATTTAATAAATTATAAAAACTTTTTAATATTAAATATTTTTATTTTAATAAAAAATAGCAAAGTAGTAAATATAAAAACTAGCTAATTTTTTATTTTAAAAATTAAAAAAGAAATTTTAAAAAATATATTATTTAGCATTTAAAAAAAAAACAAAAAACTTTATATTTATTAAAATTATACTTATTAAAAGCTTTTATATAAATATTATTTTAAAAATAAAATTATAAAAAAATAATATTTAATATTATAAATAAAACTATATTTTATAATATAAAAAATAAAATAAAAGCATATTTATAACTAAGCTTAAAAAGCGTTATAATTTAATATTTTTTTAATATAAACTTATTATTATTTATTTTAATTATTTTTTAATAATAGCTTTAAGTTTATTTTTAAAAAAAATATTAATAAATATTATAAGCTTTATATTAAATATAGTAATAATAAAATATAAGCATTTATAAAAACTTTTTAAAAACTTTTTAAAGCTTAAAAAAAATATAAAAAAGCTATAATATTTATATACTAAATATTTAAAACTAAAAGCATTTAAAGTTTTAATTTATAAAATAAAAAATATAATAATAAAAAAAACCTTATATTTAAAATATAAAAATTATATATAAATATATATATATTAAATAATTTTATAAAAAATATTAAAATAATATTTAATAAAGCTTTTTTAAAAAGTTAATTAAAATATATTTTTTTATAAAAAAAAATATAATAAATTAAACTATTTATTTATATTAAAAAATAAATATAATAATTATATTTAAATATATTTTATATTTAATAAAAAATATAATAAAATTTTTAATATAATTTATTATTTTAAATAATAAATTATATATTAATTTAAGCTTTTTATATATAAAATTAAAAGTAATAATAAAAAAAAAGTTTTTATAATTAATAATAAAATACTATATAAAAATTAAGTAAAAAATAAAAAAATTAACTTAAAAACTTTATTAATATATATAAAAAAGCTTATAAAAAGCTTTAAATAAGCTAAAAAAAAAATTATTAAAAAAACTATAAAAATATTAACTAATATTAACTTATTAAAAAAGCTATAATTAAAAGCTATATAAGCTATAATATAGCTATATAATATAAGCTTTATAAAATTATATAATATATATATTTTATATAAAGTTTTTAAATATTAGTTTA